>JAHZNE010007159.1:0-66298 GCA_027744055.1 Callyntrura sp. NNG-2020 | reverse complement strand
TCAGCTGGTTTTTGCTAGGTCACCTCCAGGATAGCGCCGGGTTTTCCTACTGAACTGCGGCCGCCCCAAATGTTAAAAGTAAGGAACGAACCGACAATACCTAATTGAAAATTTTGTTTTGTTTGAAGCCGGCAAAAGTTTCAGACATTCCAGGGTGTAAACTGGGCGCATGCACGTTTATACCTCCACACCATTAACTTTTATCGTGCAAACCAATAACCATTTCTGTGATAAGGAAATTCGCTACAAAATGTTTGGATAAATTCCATCCACTTGGTTCCAAAACAGGTATAAACAGTTAATTTGGTATATCAGCTTGGCAAGATATTGCGCGCTTGTTTGCTTTCATAGTTATTTTTGTCAAAAGGGTGATTTCAGTGTTTAAGTTAGTGATTAGTAGTTGTTACCTCGTCTCTCGAAGGGTTTAGCGTCGTAAAGAGTACTTGAGTAAGATATTGTAAGAAGCTATTTGCTGTTTAGGTATTTAGACGTGCATGACGACAAACTCAGAGAGTGCCACCGGCGTGTATAGATATTCCCCCAAGAAGACAGCTTGTTATATACAGTCTATTACGGCTTAATAGGGAATTTTAATAGAAAATCATGTCGTTTGGTACCTATCACATTCTTTCCATCTGTTATGAGATATAAAAATGTGCTACATAATTTCATCCTGCTCCCATTTCAGTCTGTCCGTTTCATTTCTGAAAATAGAAAAAAGATTCTATGAGAAAGGCTGACATTTAGTTAAGATTTATGCATTCCATCCATCTCTCGAGGGCTGGGACTCTCTCTTTTTTTCTGGGTGTAGGCATATGTGCTACTGCTGCTGATGACGACGCTGTAGTCCTTGAAAAAATAAGGCTGATAGCTTTCCTGCGGAGGCACCTACATATTAGATACAGATAAAAAAAGACATGCAGAATATGGACTGACTGCATTGTCTTTGTACAATATGCGAGAGAGAAAAAAAACTCTGTCTCTTGGTTTTATTTTAGGCGAGATGGATTTTTTCGTGTGTATCATATCATGTCTATTGCATATTTTTGTGAGGTAACAAGAATAGGCAACATCTGGATCGTGCTGATTTGAATTTCGTAACTGTCAGCAGCTCACTTTAGCGAAGGTTGCGTGGATTTCGTTAGAGTTCGTTTAGAATTTAAGAACGTTGCAATGTAGATTCCTTTGGCGGATGTGTCGCATACACGTAATGCATATTTTTATGAGGTTCCTTTTTCGCACTTTCCCCTTTTTTCATCAAACTAAAGGTAAAGAAAGGGAATAACAAGAAAGGGAGAAAGAGGGAGAGACGAGAAGAATAATAAAAATCGCTTTAAGAACACAATGCAGAGTTTTGGTAGAGTACATGATTTAGAGTTTCCGTGTGGCTACAAACCTCCATAATGTAGTTCCTTTTTAAGTGCTCCGAGTCAGAAATATGGATTTGTTTGTGTGGGCTGCTTCTGTTTTTTAAAACGTCTCCTTATTGCGGCAAGTTTACCACAAACTGGAGCGTCAACAAAAACCAGTTTTTTCCGCCTCTGTCAGAAGATAATAACGGAAGATATGTAATTTGCTGTGTGCTTATATAGGTAGAAGCTACAAAAATACAAGTATTAGCCATAAAACGGTATACACAAGATATACCTAGAAAACATGCAACACCAACTGTAGCAGCAACTTGCTACATGGGCGGACGCCGCCAAAGTTTACTAGCTTGAAAGTTTGTTCTTGTCTACATTTGTATCCCATTGTGAGAACGAAATAAACTAAAGCTGATGTATTATGTGCTTATATGCTATTTATTTTCCACTTTTCTCTCTCTCTCTCTCTCTCTCTTTCCCTCTCCTCTCTCTTTCTCTCTCTCCACACAACTTGTTCTTAAGGCAGACAGGCTTCGCATTATGACATCCAATAACGCTTACTCACTGACGAAGAGTACTAAACGAGTCCATACTTTCTCTCTCTCTCTCTCCCTCTCTCCTTCTTTTTCGGCCGATTAGATATGTGGCATGTGTTAAGAGTTGAGGAATAAGTTGGTTTTCTGCTATACACGTTTGCTGCGGTGTGTGCTGCACCTCCCAAACTAAAAACGGCCTGGGAATGTGATAAGAAGGGGAAGAGTGTTACATAATACAAATATGTGTCCCAAATTATTGCTTACATTTGTCGAACAAGTCAAAAGTTTGCAGACATCGCTTCTGACCAAAACGTATATGGCCCGGTGCTGTTGCCGAAAAGCGTAAAAACGAGTACAGGAAGCTAATAATCTGTAGCACATGACAAATTGCACAGTTGAGGGCAAGACTTGACTCCGTAGGTGATAGGTTTTGGGGAAAATGATTGAGACATACGTTTGCCGTCACTTCACCGTTTGGGTTGAAACTGCTATTATTCGACAGTTTTCCTTCCAGCAGCAGAAGCAGCACCAAGTGCCAACATGGTTGAGAAAGAAACGCACTCACTCAGCACATACTATTATTAGGTCTACCTACATTATTACGTACTTGGTATGTGGGTATGATACAGAATATTTGATACGTTGTGGAATAAAATGCAATTCTCAAGAACACACACTCCTCTTCTACGATGTGACTCTGTACTTGTGTGTGACTACCAAGGTCTTATTCTAACGTGTCTTTAGTTTACGTCAGAAATAGTGTCAGGAAAAGTCTACTAACAAAACCTTACAATTTTCTCGTCGACATCAAGTGTTCCATCTTCGAAAATGCGCTGCTATCCCAAAGCAATTTACAGCATTCCATCGTCTTTTATACTCTCTACGAATCATAGAACATGCAAGTTTAGTACACGTCCTCACTTTTTCTCTTTCCCTCCTTTTTTCTAAAAAAAAAGAGAAGTAGAGGGGCTACGACGGGAAGAGAAAAGAGGAATAATAATAAATGCTTTTATAGTACACACACACACCACCACCACCAGTAGTGCTACAATGTTTCCTTGATGTAACACTGTAATAGTGTGTATAAGCTGGGGTTCCTCATCCCGGGCAGCATGAAGGTTCGTTGAGGAACCGGAGAAGAACGGCGTGTAGTATAGTATGTGCCACTGGCAGCTAACACAAGAACTAGTAACTAGGCGGTAGTCTAAATAAATCTTGTTCAAAAACATATAAATTGCTTAACTTGTCTCAAGGCAATTTTTTCTTCCTCTCTTTTGGATCTTCATCCGGATGGTCACCCACCCACCATGAGCGCTCTACAATTTTCCCACATGGCCGTTTTACCCGTAACTCTAGGAGACTTTTTCCCTTCCTCGCTCGCGCTTCCGTTAAGACCGTTCCGCAGAGAAGCAACAACGACGGTAGACAACGGGGAAACAGAGAATATCTCTCTCTGTCGAGGCGCTACTTACCTTGTACGTACTCGTATGTGTGCAAACTGTGTTGACTGCAATTGGACTCACATCACGAAATGATTCTCAGGATAAACCATTATTTAATCGCAAATAAATGCTATAAACACGTAAAAAGCAAAATACACGCATACTTACTCTTCGTACATGGTTAATTATGGGCTGCCAGGATTTTGGGCACATATCTACTCTCCGTCCAGCACTTCTCAGTCGGAGACTTAAAAAAAGTAGGCTGCTAGAGAGTTTTAGTGGTGGAGGGATTCAGGCTAGAGATTTACTCTGGCGATGTTCAAAGCCGAAAGTAGTTTAACAGTTTTATAGTGGAGCATTACAAATTGTTAAACATTATTGCAAACGTTCTCGTTGCATTATCTGATCATTTTTTATCGCTTTAAATAGTTTTCAACTTTTTTTCCGCATCTTTCCCAGATTGAAAGAGTACATGGAAGAGAGAGAGGGAGAGAGGAGGAGAATGTTGTAGTCGTGTAGGGAGCGAGAAGTGTTTGGCGTAAACTATTTTTACTGTGTATTTTTATATTTTTTTCCTTCGTTTTATCCGGATTTCAACTGGAGGAACAGTGCAGTAGGTGCGACTAAACGTGTTTCCTTTAGTGAATGGGCAGAGCCAAAAATAAAATCTCAAAAGGACATTTTAATGTTTAACCTATAAAAGTAAATGCGTTAAGCCTCCCTCTGTTGGCGTTATAAATGGGAAAATAGATATTTTGTGTGTGTGTGTGCATGTTGTGCTGCCTATAAATACGTTAACTAAAATAAAGATGTATGTCTGCTTTGTGTACACTTCGTTTTGCTGCTTCTTGGAAATTTATTGCGGACACCATAAATTTTCTGCGTGTGTATGCGCTCTCTCTCTCTCTCTTTTGAGTTTCCATCCTGCTGCAATACCTTCCTGCTTTCTTTATCTCCCATATTGCGCCATTGATGCTTTTTATTTTGTTTCACTGTTTCACGGTTGTTTTTTTTACAGGAGAGAGGTAGAGGTGGTAAGGTAATGCTCACTCCAAGAAAGAGGCGGTAGACAAGGTTGTGTTGTCTTCAGTTTCGAACAAAATGGCATCCTGAAGAAAAGGCGGACGTCTGTAGAGTAGAATCTTTCTTTTGTGCTGATATAGTATCTCTGCTGTTTGTGGATTAGTGCAGAAGCCGTTTCGGAATTCGATATTCGACACTTGAAAGTGGAGATTGGCATATACAGAAACACGACGGCCGAGGACGGCGTAACGCGAACTTAAAAAAGAATCCTTTTAAAAGCAAAGGAGGTAGCTCTCACAGATACAAATCCTTGTACAAATGTAAATGTAATCAGAAGTCGATCCTATTCTTCCCGGGATTCTATTTTGGAAAGGAGAAAGAGAATTTGTACAGGGTACACGGGATACGGATGGAGAATATAGATGAATGTGCAGACGCGTTAAATTAAACCTTGACCTTTCGGCGTCCCTTGCATATACAAAACAACGATTAAAGTTGGACAATACAATGTATATCGCTTATAAATTTTTGAAAGTCTAAAATGTTTATTGTTCACTATATTAAAGGTACACATTTTTATATCCATTTCCCCGGAGGAAGATTCCTGAAACCATGAATTTCGAACTGGACGTCTCGTATAATCTGGCTCTCTGAAATGACAAATCTCGAAATGTACTCTTGCCTCACAGAACTAATTTAGAATGAACTCAAAGCGGATTAACATATACAAACGTCATTAATGGCTCCTAATATGAACAAAGTAATTATAACAATTTATTTAGAGAATGCAATTATTTCCCTAACACGAATGTTTGTCCCTGGTGCTTTGATAGGTAGGAAAGTTTTAACGAATAAATAATGAGGTTTTATGTTGTAAGTTTTCTGGATATATGCATATGTGCATATACGGATATATATATAGGTGGTTCTTGCTTACACAAGAGTACTATTTTATGAAAATCTTGGTATTCAAAAGGAAAACGAAACAGTATTTTACGGTTTTCAATGGATGCTCAGACTCATGAATTATTTACGGCAACGTGAAGAATGAACCCTTGACACGCATGAAAGTGCCAGCATTAGAATTGTGCATCGTCCGTCATGTACTTGATCAACATACCAGTTCATACATTACCGTCAGCCTTGGTGAAAGTAGAAAGCTTTCACTTTTGATTTGAAGGTAGAGCGCTCTCTATGAGAAATAAAACAAACTTTGTTCAAATCTGCTACATTCAGAAAAGGTTGCTGCGACACCGCGCAGATGGTACGCAGATCAAGGACTATAGGCTCTTCTTAAGTGAAATTGTTCATTTACCTCCAAATTTTGTCCACATTATTAAGGAACAAGATGTGGACATTATGACTATCGTATTACAACTAAGCCATTTAATTACATCCTTCTAAATCAGCCTATCCAACCGCATTCTGCCAAATATCCTGAGAATTCATTCAATATTCCACGTCTAAATAAAAATAGCTTCCACTTGAGAGGCTTGCCCGATATTACGCCAATTTTCAAATCGCTAAATAATGCAAGCATTGACTTTTGGGAAACCAATTGAATGTTTTATACTAACATTAGGCCTGACCTATTTGAGCTATATTGAAAAGTAGGTTGGAGCAATGTCAACATGGTTTTTTGATGAGCTGTGCGAATACCATGAAAATTTCAATGTGGTGTTTGTGTCCAGTCCACCTTACAATTTCTACCCAGGTGTACTTTATCAAAGAGATGTGCTGTGTACTGAAGTAGAATTAACTCGACATATATTTGCTTAAGATTTCTACCGAGGAGCATGCTTACATGCTTTTCCCCAAAGTACCTGAACCTTACCTCACGTCGCGTATGTCTCCACGTCGCCTCTGAAAGTTCTGTGTCATTTTGTCGTTGCTGTGTACTCTGCTAATGAATCCTATACCTTCTTGGCCCTCCCTCCTCCTCTCTATCTAAATATGTAGCCTCTTATTCGCTTAAAAGGAAATTGCTGAAAGAGCCTGGTTTGTCGTCTATTAAATGGATCTTTTTTTACCCAAATTACTAGTTATCCAGACATTCATAGCAAATGACTTTACGAGCCTGGAGGAAGATTTTCATGTCGACATGGTTAGTCTCATGACCATTATCTGACAGAGTGGAGATCACGAAGGTAGAGGAGGATGACGAAAAAACGTGGCTGAAATTGAGACCCTAAAGACTTTAATAAAAAAACGTTGAGCAATCTTCTGGTAATGTACACACGATCTATATTGTATGCAAAATGATTATCGCTCCACTATACTTTATAAAACGCTTTTTCAACCAGAGACCACCGCCTGGCCAGCAAATAGAACACACACGCACAACCTAAGACGGAGAAGCATTTGTTATTATTATTATTATTATTATTATTATTCTTTCCATTCCACGTTGATGATAATAGACTTTTCCAGTAAATATGTCCACGTTATGCCAATGTGGAGTAATAATACGGAATACATACTTTCTCCCTATTCTGCCTTGTTTCTCCGCCTGCTTTCTTTACATGGTATGCATAATACGCGAGGAGAGGAGCGTGTGTGTGTGTCCAACAAAAAAAAGTTGGGAAAACTGGTACAGTGGCATAAAGTCTGTACCGGAGATAATCCTTGTTTCCACCACCAGCATCCAGTATCCAGTGAGTTTGCTATAGGGCAAAAAGTAACGACCCTCTCTAATGCTCTGAATTGTAAGCGCTATGGTTGACGTGAATGGAATGGGAGATGAGTGAAGCCAGGAGCAAAATAGTAGCAAAAAAATCCACCTCCTCCTCCTTTTCTTGTTCGTTTACACAAGCTTCCTTTTCACAATCTTGCAAAATTTCTTAATTTTCTCTCCTGTGTAAACGAAAGTAGGTTGCTTACAAGCTATATATACACGACGGTCTTTACGCTGTTGCCGAGAATGTCTAAGTGTATCCGTGTTTCTCTTTGCAGGAAGCTTCAAGAAATGAACCAAAGCTCCCAGCGGACGAGCCATATTGGAATTAAAAGATTAAGTCGGCTGCCATTTTGCATGGAATAATTAAAAAACACTTGTGCTTTTGAGTTTTTCGTGTGTGCGCGTAATAAAATTTGTTTCAACTATTTCAAAAATTAAGCACACACACACACACAGAGATATACAGCACAGCAGCACACAATAAATTGATATGGAAGCCAGGTATTTGGGAGAATATTATGAATGTCTGTGCTTAGCTCTACCATACCACAAGAGAAATTATGAATTTCCGCCACACACCACCACCACAGCACAGAGAGCACACACACACACACACAGGCACACACCTCCCTGTAATATCCTGGAGGATTATGATAAGCACAAAGTGTATAGTATTTTATAGTTCCATTAACAATGACATAAAAGTAAATGTTTCGTTTGATCATTTTCATACTATCTTTCCCCTTTGCGTGCTTGGAATATGGCCTCGTGATATGGGTGCTGCGCTATACAAACTTTTAAAAATTTCTCCACACAAACTTGCCAGTTTGTTTTCATTTCCATTGCATATTACTGTGAAATCAGAACATTTAAAAAATGTGCCAAAGTATAAGTTGGATGGTAAGCAGTGAAAATACTTTTTCCCTACTTTCTAATTGCCAGCCTTTCTCCTTTCGATAAGGGGGTAGAGGTGGTGTAGACACGGGGAGTCGTCATGGATGAAAGTAGCGACATTACTGTATGTATGCAGTCATTTTTATTCTAACAGTTGGTAGTTTACTGGAAATTGCTTGTACGAGAGCAGAATCCAATTCACACGGTGCCTCATATGCTTTCTTTGCTTTCCCTCAATCTTTGCAATACACATACGCACATACACAAAGCATAAAAGGTTTTCAGCCACGTTGCTGGTGGTGCTGACGTTAAATGAAGATTAATGTTTAATACCGCCTGCCTTTTTTAGTTAATACAGCTCTATTCGAAATAGGGAATTGATTTATAAGGTGCATGATAAAAAAAATTCGATACGTGTGTGTGTCGAATCCAATTTTCAAAGTAAAATATAGTGGTCATTGATCGCCTCCTTGGGTTTAGGACAACGCAATTTCCGGCTGTATGAAAAGCCATTTCTTGCAGCTCAACTTTAACGGTTGATTGTTTTTAGCAGACAAGAAGATGCTAAGCGGCGGCGGTGTGTGAGATAGTGGTAGGCCCTCTTCAAAGCAATCTTTGCAGAACCTACAAAATTGACGTTACATACCACTACCCATCTCTATATCCGAAGGCGTCTATATACCCCAGGTATACCGGGCAAATGATGGAAAGGAAAAAGTTTTTGGTGGATTCACCATCTTCCATTTTTTTCTATGATTATACTCGTTCTAAAGTGTCTTGATAGGACAAGCGTATGGAAGATATAAACATAAAAATTTGCCATGTCTAACCTATAAAATAGTATCACGATATATCTTGTGTCAGTTACTGTCTTACTCGTTTTTCTCGCTATCAAAGTGTCTCAAATTCCCTCATTCATTCGGCAATTTTAACTTTAATGCTGAAGTTTACACGACACCGAGAAATTGAAGGCTCAGTGTGGGTGGACCCTATAGTTCGCTTACATTTCCCAGTCTTTTTCTGAAATATAAAAAAGTGTCCTTTCCGGTCTCCCGAGTCAACTAGACAGCAAAGTCGTCTAGGAGAATTTTTTTTTCCAGTCAAAGGTCGTAGATAAAAAAGACACACTTTCTAATGGAACCACCTGTGATGAATGCGACATCCGTCTGGTAGTTAATTGACTATGCAGTATCCGTCAAATTCACGCTCCCTCAGCCATGTATTATAATGTAGCGTTACACAAAATGTAAACACATTTGTTTTTTTTCCCATTTTCCTGTGAACTTTTTTCATGAAATGGAGAAATGAAATTTGTTAAAAGTTTAACTCAGTAACGACTTGTTTCTTTTACTGTAATTACTTTATGTACACATGTCCATCCATTACGCGTTGTGTTATGAATTTTTTGGACGATATCCTGCTCCTCTCCAAAATTCGTGTGCTTGAGTGTGACTTAACTTTGTTTCGTTCCTTATTATGTAATGGCATACATACACATTTGCTCTTATGACCGTACTAAAAGTGTGCTCATACAGAGAGTGAGTGGTGTCTGCTATTAAGTACATATTCGTAAACACTTTTCTTGACGCTAACGCGTGAAAGTAAGTTGTGGGAGTAGGGAATCAAGATGCAATAACACCCTGGAAATTCCAACTTTTATACCCAAAGTACTATTTAAGATGTTGTGTTGTTAAAGTTGCTCTGCTGCCATAACTTGTACCATGGCGTGAAAACAACTAAAAGTGTAAGATATTACTGTTGTACTATAGTAATTCTTACAAAAAATGTCATTTTTCTTGTCAAGAAGCACAAAAATGACACAACAAAACTCCGAAAATGACGATATATGACCTCGAAATGATAGCAAAAATAAATATGAATGGAATAAGTTTGAATGTTAACTTAACTACATTTTCGCAGAATCCATTACATCGAACGAAACACTTTACGTAAGTTTTGATTATATACCAGCGAACAAGACGTACAACTTTTTTTACAACCAGAAAAAAAACCGTAGCAAACCGGAGTATCAAAGTAGCAAAAAATGCTGATACCATCTTTTAAATCATCTCTAGTCTCCCTCTTCAATATATTATTAACTACTGCTCTTTCTACTACACAATCAATTACAAATTGTCCACATAAAGTAATGGATTTTGGATCGACCGTTTTTTCAACAGACTAAAAAGTGTAATTACCTTTTCATACCACACATGCATACGTTTCCCTTGTTAGTCCATGCAAAATCAGTTCGGCCCCCCACAGTCACGTTGACCTACACACAGACCGTTTCTCTCGGCACCCCTGCTAGTATACCGGTTTAATTTAAAGAACAATCCATCCTCGCCTGTAGATTCAAAGAGATATTGTGCACGTACATACGGACAAAGGGAAAACATGAAGCGTCGTAAAACATTTAGGTACGTGTATAATATTTGCTGTGATATTGTCGTTGGCTAGTATTTTGCATTTTGTATCTAGAGCTACCTATATGTATGACACTTCCTTTAGAAAATTGTGTATTGTGAACCCAAGTCCACATTTGTATTCACATTAGATTTCTACATACATTTTTACCATTATCGTACTTTGTAATAGGTCTACCCTGCTTTCCCTAAACTTTGCCGGGAAGCACAAAAAAAGATACAATGTCATTTTGTTCCTTGCTAATGTTCATGACTTTTTTTCTTCTGCGATTTGTGACCACCGCGCCGCAAACTATGAAACTGCTTTACTACATTCCCTTGTTAACTTTCATCCAACAAAAAATGCAACTTTATGATCAGAACGACGACGACGGCAGAAACGTTACTGTCGGCATAGTTGGCTGTGTTGTCCTTTCTGATGTGACGATATGGCATGACACAAAAAAAGAGTGCCTTTCATTTAAACACAGAATAAATACAGACACATGCACATGACAAACCAAAGATTGCCTAGTAGAAAACCAGTAGTTTGTTATATGGACATTACGTAGGAACTTTCTCTTATTTCATTATTATCACAAAACTTCATATAAGTAAACCACTGCTGCTACCAAATCGTTTATAGGACTGACGGGAACGTTAATAACATACCGGTTTCCTTACACACATAATGTAGTTGTGTTTGCTTTAAAAAGAATAAAAGAAGGAGAAGTACATGCTTTCTCGGCGTTCCTATATTTACATGGCTCACACACGATTTTTTTTCCTTTTCAGCATGCACGTATATTTTTGTTTTTTCCTTGCTACTATGCTGCTGCACTTTGTTTACATTATGAAACTGCTTATTTTATTCTATCTGAGAGCAAACGCCAAACGAAACGACTAACTCTTTATTTTTACATTATTATAACAACCAACCTCGAACCAAAAAAGTAGTTACGTTGCATTAAGTTTTGGACTTTATATCAGCGATATTCATTCTCCCGTTTCATGTGTATACATTCTACAATTTTTTCGTCTCCCTTTTTTTCTCCTCAAGGACCATGGACTGCTGCTACTCTAAATAATTGTAAGAAGCGCAATACTCATCTTCGTTTATGTAAACATCTTCTTTGCTCTGCTCTGTTGGTGCAGTGTGTGTCCTCCTGATAATTTAAACATCACAAAGGAATTCAAGGATACACATATAAAATGGAACAAACCGTAAGGAGCACACATCAGATGAAAGTATAAAAAAAAGTCTCCTGCTTGCGAAAAAATAAACTTTTTTGAGTCGTGAATTGTGAACCAACTTTTCTTAAAAAGGAAGAAGTGAACGAGGAAAATAGATTGGTGTGTATAGGTACCTACAGTAATAAAAATTTTTGTAAATTTGCAAAGTGTGGTCTTCCAAGTTATCCTTTAATTATCTTTTTCCCTATTATATTCTATGTTATTTCTGATTTAATTTTCATTGGAAATTGTAACATTTGGCAAGTTATTTATAAAATATGAGCACTAGTTTTTACAGCAACAAGTAGCATGATATAACTGGAGCAGATTATTGAATTTTTCAGTTTAATTAACTTAACTTTATCTCTAAAAATTCCTTATGTTTTTGGTGTCACTTGGTTATATTTTAATTTAAAAATTATCTTTACCGTTAACAAATATCTTATTTACTTGTATTATAAATTTGAGACAATTTGGCCGTCTTTTGAACTTTGACCTTTTCAATTACTCACTGGAGTGTGACGCTGAATGCACATTTTCAAACTTAGCGAAGCCATGCTTGCACGTTACGTTTATCGCAATGGTGTAATAGTGCACACCACGCATTAGAACTAGTCGAGTTAAACTTCTTGGAAGACCAGTAATGTCCCCGTAACAATATTTTTAGTTGTTGCAACCAAGACCTTTCTTTCTTTGCGGGAACCTTTTGTACACTCCCAGCGACCATCACACTCACTATCCTACTTTCCTATCCTTAACTACACCATCACATGTACTTTATTTCTTCAAAGTTAAAATAACCTTTTTCCCATACATGTACGTGTCTGTGTTTTTTTCGTAAAGTTCTATGCAGATTGATATCAGCTTCCCCTTTTCGTGCACCTCCTGTGTAGTTTTTTCAAAGAGAAAGGGCAAGCAACTCATCCTGTCGCGTTCTTCTTATTCATATCATTACTTTTACTGTTAAGAACGATGATGATGACGACGATAGGTATGACGAAAACAAGAAGGAGGACAATCTCAACTTTCTCATTCTCTTAATTTTTACTTGCTTTCCTACCAAACTTTCATCTCTTGAGAAAATCTACAATAATAACACACACTACATTTTTGTCGTGGCAGGAAGAAATTACTACTACTCTATAATACCTACTGTCAGCAGAGGGATATAGTTTTCATGCCATGTATTCTTTTCGTTGGTGTATTCATACTTATATATCCAAGAAATTATCATTCTTTTTTTGAGATGGCCATCCTTCCATTGTCTCCCCGTTTTTCTTCGTTATGAGAAATGGCAATAACACTTTTGCTGAATACGCTTACATGTAACAATAATGGCTTTCTTGGTTTTCTTTCATACCTTAATACCTTCCTTCGTTTGTAGGTGTGTGTGTTTGCGCGTAAGGGTACACACGGCACAATGTTCCGATTTGAAAAGTTAGTTTTCTCTCTTTTTTCTTTATGCTGTGTTATAAAAAAAGAGAGAGAAATGTTGAATACTTTTCCCGTTCCTTCTTTCGTTCGTGTCGTCTATCTGGGAAAAAGAAAGCAAAAGAAAAGTGTGAGAATTCTATGAGAGAAGGTAATGGGAAAAAATTCAGTGAAAAGGCAACCAGGACACATTTATCTATCCATCTTCCTACTTTTATTAACAGAAAAACTCTGGAGAGTCTTAGAGTCACCAGAGAATCCTATTTTCTTTTCGTATGACACATTTTCCCTGTGTCTTTGGGGGACTGTAATATTATCTTGAGACGAGGGAGAGTCTTTGTGAATGTGGTTAAATAATAATGCTAACTGGGAGGGTAATTTTCTTCATGAACGTTGCGAGCACCACCCTTCCAGCCGACGAAAATGTGCAGTGAGGCACGTACACTCTCTGGGCAGTGTGGAAAATTATTTGCTGGAAAAGTATGTACCCACCTTAGGTACATTGTGTAGACGTGCTTTGGTTGTCCTTCCTCTCAAATGGTTATAAAAAAAGTACAACAAAAAGGGAAAGTAAACGAAAATTGAAAACATGTCAATTCACCCGGACCAGTAGTGCATATTGCATGTTTATGCAACTTTAATCAGTCTTGATGTTGGTTTATCAATTATGGCGCAAGTCACATACAATGCTATTCTTTTACCATATTTACTTTTCTATACGCTGTAAAATTAAGTATGTCACCAGGAACGAGGCGATCAGTATTGTTTCCCACAAGAGAGAGAGAGAGAATTTATTTATATGTGACTTCATATAGCAGCAGCACCATGCTGATATGCGACATGTCAAAAGGATTTATAAGATGCCAGCTAAAAATAGCTCGATGAAACTTCTGCGACCATGTGTGTATGTGGTATGTGGATATATGCAGTTTTACAAATCTCTGTACCGCCATCCTGATTGAAACGGCAACACACACGACGATGTTCTCTGTCCGCATCGTGTCTGTAGCACGTGATCATTGAAAATCTCCCAAACTTATTTTCTCGACGTCTGGATTAACAACGGCATCCGGGGGTATCAGTGCCCACAGAGAGAAAAGTACCCCGAAAAGTACACAAGGAATAGACTTGCTTTCAAAACTTTGATTTTGAACTTTGGATCCGATCACGATGTCTCTGTATGGATATCACATACCAGTATGGGGAAAACGGTGTGAATTTTCGCCTCCAATATGAAACTTTTTAAAACCCTTGAGCCAACACGTGGCGTTAAAGACTAAACTTAATTCAGTTTCCGATCCGTAAAGTATGTCATCTCATTACTGTCACGTCCTTCTCACTTCTTTTGTCTTCTTCTCAATTCACCACTCTCTCGCGGGTTAATATTCTTGTTATCATCGTCATCATCATCGTCCTCATATAAGCTGCCTTGCAAACATTGACAGACTTTCTCCTTCTGTTTTAGCATAACAGGAGCTTCCGCGGCAATATCATTTTTCTCTTTCTCTCTCTGTACTTTGGGACATTTTTTTACAAAAGAAATCAGCCTGAGTGAACACAACACAGGATACAGTAATAATTCAAAGAGACGAAAGGAAAAACAAGTTTTCCCCCTGAAAAATGCAAGTCTGGATCAAACGACAGTGGAAAATAACTTTATAATGTTCAAAGCGTCATGCATCTTTTTTTCTGCAGTTCCAACAAAACAAACTCGAAAAGTTTGACTACTCACCCCGATGAATATTACCGATATTGTAGAAAGTGGCTCCAATTGTGCCATTTTGTAGTGTTTTTACGTGGTCATATTTTTGCTCACACTGAGCAATAAAATACGTTTTATAATCAGACAATCCAGTTTATAGTTTATAACAGCAAAAATTTTGGCACTGGGAACTACACACAACTGCTACATCAAGCTAACAAGGAAAAACATGTTTTCAAACAGGCTGCAGCTTTCCGAACCCTGAAGTTCACTTGGTTCGTTGATAGGATTGTTTTGCATTCTGTTTCTCCTCTTTTTCTCCAGACATTATCCCTCCGAACCGTTTTTGTCAACTCAAGTGAAGTAACTAGAAACAAATAGTATGTAATGTTGCATAATAATAATATGGAAAATGGCAAGGAAATACAGCCGGTGGTACACATAACGTAAGTCAAGCTGAATTCTATCATTTGCCGGAGTGTGTATCTACAAGGTGGATATGGGTTTCATGTGCTACTTAATATTCAAATACACGTTACTCCAGGCGGTATCCAGAGACTAGGGAAGAAAAAGACACATATTCATTGCACATATTTCCAGTATACATGTTCGAGAAGATTTTTTTCTTCCTTCAATACATGTGTCCAAAGTACGATTTCTCAAACTGGGGTATCGCGTCATAGCGTAGGTACCCCCGCATGTGTGTGTCTAAAATGATGAGGGTTTTGGTGTAGGAATAAGAAAAAGTAGTCAGCAATAAGCGCTGCCAGTTTTTTCTCAAACATACTTTGTATTTTGACCACCACCGTTAGCAATGTAAGTACTTGTTCTGAAATAAAAGTACTGGTTTCAAGTCGAAAAAGGTACCCTTAGAGTACGGCTCATATACCGTAGGGGGAATGCCGAAGTCTACAACCGACTTGGTCCGATCGATTTCAACATGAGCAACAAAAACAGAACACAGGCACTCACAAACGTTTTTCCTTTTTGTTGGAGATATACGAATGTATGTATGTGGGCATATATGTGCACACTTGAGCCCTCCTCGGGTATCTACATATGGAGGAGACATGCATCCATGAAACTAATAATAAAAAGCGTTCTCAGCCCCAGAATCACTAGTTCTCTGGTGGTGGAAACGTACATCTCTCATAAGACCATTATTATATCTACCTACATGCATACGACGTCGGTTGATATTTTTCTTAGATTCTCTCTGCTCCTTCCTAAAAATTCCAATGTAACAGAAGGAGAAGTCTTTCCCTTCATGGTCTTCTTTTTCTCAGCACAATTCCTTCCGTGACTGCCACTGAAGTGCCAGAAATGTGCTGGAAAGCAAGTCTATTGCACGATCTCCATCCCAGTAACTAGAAACGGGCAAACATCGCTTCTCTTTCCACATAGCTTTCTTGTACCCTCGTGAACACACACACACACACAAGCACACAGAGAGTCCCCCATTCACACAGATACTCTTTCTTTGCTCGCTCTTTTTCTCTCCGTTTTTTGCTGCATACACCAACACAAGGAATAGAAGCAGCGCAGCGGTATCAAAAAGCCGGGAGAAGTCTTTCTCCCGTTCTTTTGTAAAGCACAGTATCATCAGGCATTAGCGGTAGGTGCGTGATCTGTTTCTCTCTTCTTCTATTCTATCCAGTTCGGTGTAAAAAGACGTTAGCTTTAGCAGCATCCAAACTCTTCTTCCTTTTCTGCTGGTTTCGTTCGTTACAGGCTGCGAGACAAATGTAGACGACGGCGACTCGCTTTCCCCTGGTACGCTAGACCACGGCCGCTTTCAGTTTCAGGCTACACGTCAGTTGAGACACATCTTTTCACGAGATCTTTCTCTGGTGGGGAGTCAAAAAGGAAAACGCGCAACCGAGTCTTTTGTCTTTCCTTTTCAACCTTTTGTTGAAGAACGCCCCTGAAGAATGGGGAAGTACTTTGGTACGCAGTCCAAGAGAACATCTGGCAGTGGAGCTGTAACACCGAACATCTTTTAACACCCAGAGACCTCAGAGCCAAATTCGTTTTTTTTTCACCGCTGATAATTGTACCATTGTACTTCAACGCTCGTCGTAAAGTAAATCACTGACTGATTATTCAAGCTGAAACAGGAATTTATTCCTTTCCCAAACTGCAGGCCAGAAGTTTATAAGATATTTAGACGAAATGTGATCTGAAACAGAAGTGGTAACTGACTGAGCCGTGTCCATCTCGTATTTCCTTGAAAAGGGCAAAGTGAAACTTCATACATCCGCCCGTGAGTGTGTAGAGGTTAACAACAGTTCGAAAGCCGCGTTATTATTTATTTAAGAACACTGTTACTACCACGGCTGCTACACAGCACCCTTTTATTTATTGACTACCACCACTTCCGAGTTTTATCAAATATCTCCGGTTACTCTCTGTCTTGATCCCAGGGAATTGTAATTTTTTAATACAGAAAGCAACCAGCCCAGACTTTTTTTCAGGGACTGACTGACACCAGAACAAGCGCAATGACAAACAGCAGCAGTAAGTGGTTTTAGTCCTTGTCGTACGTCAGAAAGCAAATGTTGGTTCGTTAAAATAGTTGTAGTGAAAGTAATAAATGTGTTGAGCGTACATCAACATTTCGTAACATCCGTCATAATAAAACACACAGAGAAACGCGCGCGCTCTCCCTCGCTCTCTCACACACAGACAGACACTCTCTCTCTCGTTATTTTTTCGTGCTTTGATTCTTCCAACAAGAGCCAACATCACAAAATATCTAGACAATTTTGATGAGAAGAGATATCAAGCTAAGATCTCCCCAGAGAAGTTGTAACTCATCAAAAACAAGAGTATCTGTTGCTCACTTGTTGTTTTGTTGCTGTTGTTGCCACTACGCTCAGACACTACGACTACTGCAACTACGATGCTTCTTCTACTCCCGTTGTTGTGAATGACTATCATTATCATAAGAGAAACTTACGCTCTGCAACAAAATAATAAGACTCGTAGTATTAATAATAATATAGAATAAAGTGAAGCGAAGGACTTCCTCTCACTCCGCCGTTTTACATATACATAGACCTTCCGTAGTAGACTCAGAACAGAGTGGCTATTATTATTATACTCATACCTACCTATAATAATAATAATAACAGTAATAATAATAATAGCCGGATGCTACTCTTGTTTCCTCTCGGTGTACTACAGTACGAAGAGTACTCCTCCGTATAAAATCATTTTGTTTTATCTTCCCCAGTCTGAGAACATCGTCGTCGTCGTCCTCCTCCTCATCATCATCTCTCCCTCTCTTCTTTTGGTAAGTACAAGCCTTTCGCTCTCATAATTTATTTACGGGTTTCATCCGTTTCCTTTGTGATACGTGTATATGCCCGCCGCATGCATAGCCTCTTGTTCCTCCGGAGTCTCCCTGGATATATATGTTCCCGTTCCCAAAAAGTTTCCTTTTACACAAGGTTTTGGTTTGCTGTGTTTCGACGGGTGGTATATATGGTTTTCCCACGAAATATTTTCTTTTAATGAAGTCTCCATCAAACACTACTTAAACATTTCTAAAGTATTCATAGCACTTTAAATTAACAAAACCGGAGGCATCCATGCTATCTGAGTTGTGCACGTTCTTAAAAACCCAGCAGGAGGAGAAGACGAGTATAATATTATTTTATGGTGATGATATCTCGTGCTTCTTCCCACCATCTCCCCGTAACGTGCTAAGCCAAACACACTCACACATACCATCTGCAGCGGCTCCCTACACAGTTTATTGGCGGCGGTGGTGGTGGTGAGAGTAATAATAATAATATACTTTATCTCAGCGTCCCAAGCACCCAACAAAGTCACATAATATTGCGGAAAGCTACTTATAATAGCAGCATAAATGACTTTGTCATCAATCTTTTACCAGTAGCCGCTCATATATGCATTATTACCGCTATTATCAGCATAACGTCAGTGGACTTATAGGTGCAACGAGAGGGATGGTCTGGGTGCCCCTCTGCCACCGACGACAAAGACAGGGATAATATGGATACGCACATACAACAAGCTGCGGTGGCTGCAGCCTGCCTGCATTGGTGTGGTCGGTGTCCTGCTTTCCCCGCATTTCTGTGTTTTCTCTTTTCCTCCTCAACTTCTCCTGGTTGGAGACAGAAACAAGTATTTAATTCCATCGAAAACCTGTTTGCATTAAAACCCGTATTTCCTTTCCTGCTTCCAGTAGTCCCTTATTACTTTGTATTTTACACAAAGGCTGTAAGAGTAAAGCCGTCGTTGCTACCTCCGTGTGCATAGCAAGCACGATCACATATAATGACTAAAAAGGAGCCCCACCACATTGCTACGACTGCCACCTTTATATTGTAAGCTGACTGAACCAAACAAGTGTTTCACATTCATTTGCATGATTAAGGCAATTTGAATACTTTACACTGACTTCCTGTGGTCCAGTAGATTGAAATAATAATGAAGCCGAGCATTGAAAAAGTACCATTTCTGTTACCGGGTTGATATATGTGTCTTTCGCGTGTGCGTTCGCGTACAGTTGTAAAAGCACACTCTTTTCCCTGTTGGTCCGTAAAACTTGCAGAGTGGTGGGGGAGAAAGGTGCCTACAAGACAATGTGATAGATACATTTATCAAACCAACCTGGTGTTACATAGCCCTTGTTTCTCGAACAAACTCACAAAATGATACCATCTCATCTAGCTCACTCAAGCAAAGTACCACATTTAGAACACTTCACTTACTTATTGCCCTGCCTCAGTTGAGCTGTGAGAAGAAAGTAGCATGGCTTTTGCGCTGCTGCTGGTTCCTAGTTTCCCTTTACAAGGAGTACGCCGACGATGATGATACTACACTCCACTATCGTATTGATAACGCTCCGTTTCTTCTGTGTGCTTGCTGCTCCTCATCATCAGCGAGAGAAAGGGAGAGAAGCTGTTGAAAGTTTAAATGAAATTAACCTTTCATTCAACAACAGACGCAAAGAGAGCGAGAGAGAGAAAGAGAAAAGTGAGTTTTTCTTACAAGTCCGATATCTGTTGTTATTCATCCGTTTTCCCAGGAAAAAGTGTTTGTGCACAGCGGTGGCAGCGGTTCGATAACAAAGTAAGGACGTATTATAGTATTACTCTTTTGAAGGAAGAAAATCAAATGCAGGCATTGATTAAATAAACTGAAACTTTTTAAATGCCGTTATAAACTTGACGAGATTTTAAAGGGATTATGCAAACGTTCTGGGATTGCCTTTGTATTTTCTATTTCAACTTTGCAAACTCACCAATAATATAATGAAACAATGGAAAACGCTATTAAAATAAAGTACACCGTAGGAGTTGACAGAAAAATTTTCTCTCTCGCTCTTCTCTCTTGTTCTCTCCGAATGTGTGTACGTGCCACACCAGTTTTGTTTGATTAAACAAGCTCTGCTCAGCAACGTAGAGGAACCAGTTCACTTTCACTCTGGTATCATCCTATTTTTTATGTAGTACCGACATTAAATTGCTATCCTTAAATATAATACTCTGCTGAGTTGCTAAATCATAGGAGAGGGAGAACAAAGGCTGTGTAAACCGAAAAGTTCTTGTTATACAGAAAACCACTCACCGACAAATTCCCCGATGTCGTTTGGGTTCAGTGATTTTTGTGTGCATTTGTGTGTGTTCATCGTTGTTGCCGATGCTGATACATCAAGCTATAAATATTTACGTCACCTTGTTTCACTTCTTGTTTTATAAGTTTCCTGCTGATTCATGTTACTGTCCATTTCCAGCCGGCAACGGACAAAGTTTTCAAATGCAAGGCTCTCTTTCTCTCTCTCTCTCACTTTCTCTTGTTCTCCCTCTCTCTCTCTCGTCTCTCTTGACTGCCCTGTTTTGATCAGGTATCTCATTCAAATATATTCCTTCCCTTTTCTCAATATCCTCCACAATTTTCCTTTCTCTTGTTTACTTTTCATACATGCACATACCTAAGTGAGTTGGTTTTTGTTATTGCCAAATCAATTCTGTTCACGCGCTTCCTTCTATATGCCAGCAACAAAATGGAAATTTTGCATTCGTGGCCTTGTGTGTCTGCAGTTGAGTTCCATAAAAATATCCCTACACGGTCTTTAAATTATCTTATCGTGACTAGGGATATACCATTCCACCACACAAACCAAGAGTCGTCGTTATTTCCGGATAGCCACCTATCTCCGTAGTCTTCCCGACTCCTGAAAAGACAATACATTTTGTGTCTTGTTTTAGTATATCTGTTGCTGCTGCTGCTGCTGCTGAAAAAAAATATAAAATTAAAATCATATTGGCCAAACTGCTTTTCTGCTCGTTTTTCCTTGTAGCTTTACTTATAAAAAAACACACAGGGACGAGCCTGGTATAAAACTTTTCTGGTGTAACTTACTGGTTGGATGGTGCTCCATCATTCCATTTGAGATCGAGATGTTGAATCTAGAAGTAATAAAATTTTATGTAGAATGAAGAAAGATGATGTTGTTTTCTCTCTTAAAAGGCAGGGGGAAGAGAGAAAGAGAAAGCGATGAAAGTCTCCTGTTAAGAAATAATCTATTTAGTTCAAGACACTACCACGAAATCGCATTACAGGATGAACAAGGGCCAAAGTCAGTCCTCCTTTTTTATAATGATATGAGTTTTCAACGAATGACTTGTCAGAGTGAGGGAGGGAGAGAGAGAGTGGTGTACAGCCATGATCACTTATAACACAACGAACAAGTATTTATATTTATTTATTTACCCAGTAAACAGCAGCACAGAGCGACGGCAGGCAGACAGGGAACTAAAGTGAAGGAGCACCAGCTTTGGGAGTTGAACATTAAGCAAGAAAGCGATAAGAGAAGAACTAGTCCTTCTATTCTCCTCCCACTAAAAAAGAGATTCTCTGACGACGACGACTACTACTACTACTACTGCCATTACTTTGCAGAGGAGCTTTCACAAAATATAAATTTAGACCAACAACAAAGAATGTGTACAAACACACGCCACTGCTTCTCCTTCTCGAAGATGGAATAACTGAAGTAGGCAAGTTTAAATACGGGAGAATGCATTAAATATACTAGCACATAGTAAGTACGTTCATTTTGAGTTTATCCTATCGCAGGACAAAAAGTGTTTTCAGTGTTTATATTAAATGTTCTTGGAAACATAGTCTACAATAATATGGGATTATAGCCACCCGTTAACAACCAACGCGGGCATATATACTACAGCCATTGTAGACAACGCTACAGCAGCAGCAGCTGCTGCTGTCGTCTTTGTCACGTTTTTAGTGTTGGGTAACTTTTTGCAAATAAAGGATGTGAACTCCGTTGTACGACCGATGATGATGTTACTAGTAGATATGCACAGAAATTTTTAGGGCGACACACATTCTAATATGGCATACATGTGTGCAGGGATGTACGTGTAGATTTTCTACTCTATTTTGTACACAAAGCTGGGGCAACTTCAGGCATGTCAAGTTGTATGTTCATGCAATGATAAAGAAGTAGAAAAGCAAAATGCACACAAAGAATTGCACACAGTGAGAGTGCATTATATACTTAACTGAAAGCCTAGGTGTATTATAATACCAACCACCACCACCGCCGCCACTGCCGCCTCCACCTCATACTTTTCTCCTTGGATTGTTGTGTGTTTGCCTTTGTGATCAGAATCAAAGAGGGAAGGGTTCTTTTTCTTGTACAAAGGGAGACAATAGGAAAAACCTTGTTGTGTAGGGCACATACACAGCAGGTTCGTATAAAATACACGTCGTGTAGGCACATAAATACATGGACGACGCCAGCACGAGGGAGGATTCAAGTTTCCAGTAACGGGAAAAGAGATAAAGAGGCAAAGGCTAAGCAGGGCGAACTTTCTTGGGGAGAATGAATGGCTGGTAAAAACACAAGAAAAGCATCTCTCTTTTTTCCTCTAAGGCGAAGAGATTACGAGTTCGTGTACACACAACCTTTCCTGCTCGAAAGAGTATTGTAAGTGGGAACGAGGATGTATGTGTAGTTGATAATGGCTTAAGAGGATTAGGTGCAAAAAATTGAAAAATAATCAAGTAGGTCGTTAGCTGTATAATCTTTGCAATAAAATACTTTCTCCTTTTTTTGCATGCAGGGTAGTACACGCCATTTTTTTGTGTCGTCTTACTAGAACAATAAAACAGGGCGTGTGGTGAATGCATGGAGCAGTGGTGGAAGCAGGTTTTGCTTTTTTCAAAGGGAATTAATTCCAGGTTTTTGGGCAAATAAAAGAAATTTTTATGAGCTGATTAAAAAGTAAAAAAAGGGTTAGACGTGAACGTGACTGCATATTGAAACAATTATATGGGAACATGCTTTAATGAAGAAATACCAGGAAGAAGAAAGGAGGAGAAAGCTGTGAAAGCTAAAGAGGAATAGTATTAGAGAGAAGGAGTAGCGGCTGTTGTGAGACTCAGATCATGAGAGTGTGGTTGTAGAGCCGTTTGTTTATTACTGACACATGTCACTGCCTTCTGTTCCCGTTGGAGTGATATTTTTGTTTTGTAGTTTTACATTTACTAAGAGGTTTGCTGTCATCGTGGGGAAATCTGAAGTCCGTCAAAAATCTCATTACTATACTGCAGTAATATTTAGGCTGCTTTGCAGTTTGTCGTTGGGTGCCGTTTTCTGCTTCATTCATCATTGCTTTCACTAACTGGCAAGGCATTTCATCAACCAAACCCATTACCATTACCATCGCCATCACCTCCCTGTAGCAGCAGACAAACATAAGGAAAGCAGTATGTTATATGTGTACTTTGCTATTATTCTTCATTAAATATATTTTCAGTTTCTCCAGATTACTTTCTTTAGCTTCTTTTCATTTCCAGCTTTTCTTTGAGCATGATGCCGGGTTGGTAATAATTTTCTGTCTGAAGGAGACATGCTAAGAGTGTTGTCCAATACTCCGTGTCTCTCCATTTTCCCATTTCTCAAATTGCCATTAGAAAAACCTTTCCCATTGACTATGTCAAGGGCTCATTTTATAAAATCTTGAAATTTATTTCGCCAGCTGAATGTTATCTACACATTAAAAATTTGCCAACATGGCAATAGTTTTATAGCAGTTGTTTTAACTGTTTTTATCCTTTTTAGTATCTTTTACGCGGTAATTAAAAGACTTGGGGTATCATTATCTAGTCATCAACTGTAAAGTGTAATCTGATAAAGTACCCAACAAATTAGCACACAACCACTCCAAAATTATCTTGATGTGCTCTGGCATGCTTAAACTCAAAATGAGGAAAGGAAACGAGAATTTTGTTCCAACACGTAGAATGGTAATTTAGAGTAGGGTTGTTGGGAGGGACACAACTGTCACTGTATACATCCCTTGCTATAAATTTGCCTGAATATTATTTTTTGAGAAACGAAGCCAAATGTGACAGGTGATGGAAACAGCTCCATTTCACTTCCATGTCAGCATCATGTACTTCCTCATAAAGTTCTGCTTAGACTAACTAAATAGCTGTGCAGCTGTGATTTTACCAATGTAATACGACAAGCTACATTAAAATTTCCTCTCGCCCAAAACCCATATTTTCATTTTCTTCACACATAAAAAATTGCTTTCCAAGTACCTTCTTATGTGTAATACCGTCACGTAGATTAAAAGTCCTTTCTTCGTGTATTTCTGTGTATGTGTGCACTCATGCCCGCAGAAACTGCTCTTTCCTCCTGTCACATTTTTGCAAGCAGTACAACAACATCATCAGCAACAAACAACGACAGCAGCAGTAGCAGTAGTTGTAGTTCTCAGTCAGGACTGATGCCGTTAAGGTGAAGAGGCGAGATCCGGAAAACTTGACAAAGCTCAAAATATCCCTGTCACGTCATGCTGCACAATTCTTGGTCGCTTGCTGCTGTCTCGTACGGTACCTCTTCTAAAACTAGATCTTCCTACAAAAACTTTAAGCTATTATGTGTCATTGAAGAATACCAGTATGTACAAAAAAGTAGGGAGCATCTTAGACACACAACTTGTTTCAAACTTTTTGAAAGTTTCCAGGTCCCTTCCTTATATATTTTTTTACCCTGTACATACCCAGCAAGAAGTATATAGGCATACATGCTATTACGAATTTCCTCTCACAGTCCGTCTATTTTATCTACACAGAGGTCCATTAGTTTTTGTATAACTCTTCATTTCCTCTACTGCTCACGTTAATATGTAGATTTTTCTTTAACATCGTTACACTCCTCACTAGCCAGCCAGCATATCACCGAGTCCCTTTTGCCTTTTGTCCGATACATAAGGAAATTTTGAAATCCTGAAATTTCCACCCCAGTGAAAAAGAAAAGGAATATAAATTTGTATGTTTGTTATGTGCATCTTGTAAAACTTTTGTAACATGTAACCAAACTGAAATCTGCCTACACACGGCTTGTGTGAAGAAATGAACCTCTAATGCATATTTACATTTGACTTTTCCCTTCAACCCGTGCAACCACGGAGCAGCAGCCAGCCCCTGTGTGTTGGCGCTGTGAGGTCCTTCCCCATAACGAGGTTCTATTCAACAGCAGCAGCGGCAGGGCTCATTCTTTGCTGTCACCAACAGGGAAACTAGTATCAGCTCCAGTGGAAGTGCCAGTAAGTATGTCTGGCACTATGTAGAGAGAGAAAGATGGAGAGTGAGCCGCATGTAATACCCACTTTTATATACAAACTCCTTTTATACGCGTTCATATACCCCATATCACATTGGCAATGATAGCGACTGCAAATCAACTTGAATTTTGTTGTAGCTTTTCCAACATTTCTTTTTCACTTGTTTGCCAGTTTTACATTTATTTTAACACAAATATGAAAGCACAGTTGTAGAATAATGTGATAAAAGTAGTAGTGGTGGTGGTGGCAGCAGCAGCAGCAGCAGCAGCAGCAAGAGAACCTTTTCAAACAACCTTAAAAAGAATGGAAATGATGCAACCATAAAGCTATTCAAACTGCACACCCGACATTTCGTATAGTTTGGGATGATGACAAAATCAGAAGAATTGTGGGCTACTAACAAGCTGTAAGTTGTAACTATTATGGCTTGCCTACTCAACAAACATGATGATGATGGAACCCACGCGATAGGCAAACATCAAATATGTTCTTTACATCCCTCCCAAAATTGTATGTGTACGATCTATTGCTTTATATGAGTTTACATGTATTACATTTGCATGTTATAAAAAAATGTGACAACGACAGGGGCGTCGACTTTTCATTTTCTTCTGCTGTCAAAAGGAGAACCTGAAAAAAGTGGTACCACCTAGGAATGTTGCAGTATATGAATGTCATTTTCAGTCAGAAGGCAGAACAGCATCAGCATCCCACATTAATGTGGAATAAAATGTAAAACTAACATACTTATTGGGACTAGCAGCAGTAGAGTGAAAGCTGGATTATAAGTCACACATACGTCTTTTGAAGTCAGTCATGCGTGATATAGTGTGTATGTGTTTGCTTCTCTCTATACCTACACTACACGTCTCTCAGGCAAATAAAGTACAACTTCTTTCTCCCTTTCATTTCTCTCTTTCATTCTTCCCAGTTACCAGTCAATTCCCTTAATTCTTCCTACAACAACGTCTCCGCATTCATGAATTTTCCAATTTTGCAAAATAGAAGGTAGACCCTGTTTTCTATTTTAATCATCAAGCATAATACGAACACACACACACACACACACTGCATTAAATTATTTTTATGCGCAGTAGCGTGTTAATGACAATTCTGGTGAAAGCAGTTTGTGGAAAGAACTCAAAATTAAAATAATATAAAGCTTTTGTGTAACATGTGTCCGGAACACAAGGAGTAGAATGTATAAGACATACGGTGTATGAAAAGAAACTGTATTTCTATACAAGATCCTTTTTGTCTGTGGCAGTCACTAGTCACTCAATTCTTTTTGCCGGCAGTCATCAAGGAATGAGCAACACTTACCGTTTAAATGAAAATGCGCGTAGCTACTATTAACGCAGAGAAATGAGTTTAATAATACACGACTCTCTGGGAAAAATTGGTGTGTTCTTGGAAGGCGCTGTTGTGTAAAAGTGTGTAGGAGCAGACAGTTGTGCCGCCAGTTGAAAATACAAGTCAGGAGACAGACAGCTACAAAGGAACGGCAGAATGAGCATAAAATTCCTTGCCTCGAGAAAAATGAACAGATTATTATTACGACGGGGAGACGACGACCACTATCTTTACTACAACAACTACTATTACTATGCTGGTTGCAATATTCAAAGTAGCTTAAAGTTCACACGCAACACAATATCGGAGTCAAACAAGCGCGTATGTTTATATAGGAGCGTATTTATTACAGCTATTCGCATACATTTGTGCACATTGTCGTGTATACAGGAAAAACACAGAATTTTCTTTTATCATCGGGTAACTTACAATTAGCTTTTAGTCCTTCAAAAGAAAGCAGCAAAACTGGAAAAGAGTTGTTTTCCGGCTATAAAGTTACTGTTTTTGTACCACAGAAACGTACATACATAGTTTTTACAGTGGATTGTACTCAACAATGGTAAAGTATGCAGAGTTTTTGCCCAGAACGGCTCGCTAGGACGAAACGAACACATTTAACATCTTTTGATAAGCGCGATTATTCAATGAATAAACCTTTATATACATTACGGACATTATCTTCTCTGCTCCTCTCTCTCTCTCTCTCTGACTTCGTGTGTGTGTGATGTAATATGAGTTTAGGTATGAGCTCGCCTGTCTGTTCTGTGCCTTTTCTTTGTAAAAAAAGAATTCAAAGTGGAATGGAAGAAAAAGCGTTAATGGAAAATTGTAGTGGCGAAAGAGAGAAGGAATGGGAATGGGACTGGAGAAAGCAAAAGAAAAAGAGAGAGAGAGAGAGAGCAAAGCTTTAAGTTATGTATAGTGAATTTACAATGAATGGACAGCTTGCACTGGGAAAGAGAGATGTAGCGAAATGTGAAATGAGAAATTTAATGAGGAGTACAGACGTATTCTTTTCATTTGAATAGGGTATGTATAATAGTAAATTAAATGAGCCAGCGCATCTCTTGCTTTCAATAAGAAGGCGCGAACATTTATCTTTGCTCTGCAGCAAGCAGTAGCAGTGACGACTGCGACGACGACGACGACGAGAACGACTTGCAGGAGCAGCAGCACTGCTGTGAGAGCAATCGGGCTTCAACAGGAAGTCGGAAAACTGACTTTAGAGATGTTCCTTTTCTTTTGTATAAAAAATAATCACGTATATACTTTCTCTATCGCTGGCGATGGTGATGCCATCTATGACCTGTAAGTATGTACGTATGCATGTATGAATGTATGTATGTTTATGCTTTGCCGACATGTGCACGCTGGTTTATGAATTTAGTCTCGGTCAACCTTGTGTAAACGGTTAAATAATCCCTCTAAGTGGATTCTTCAATTTTATATTATTAGAAGAGACATGTTCATGCTTAAACGCACAATGTACTCTTAATTACACCCATTTACAAACATTAAGCACAGTATTTTTGGACTGGTCCCATATATTCGGTAATATTATTATTCTCTTGTTTGAATCTGTGTATAATCTAAAGGTAATGTTTATGACACAGCCTTCAAGCGCAGTCGTTATTGCTTTTTGCCTGTCTAAATCATGCAAGCTTAAGCAAAAAGTGTAATAATTGTTTGCCATGTTTCATACAGAGAGATATAAAGTGTCGTCTTTCATATTTATACTTTTGTGTTTATTTGTGGTGAGACATAAATCACGTCAGAGTGGAATAGCAAGTAAACTCTAAAGGCTGGGTAAATGTAGTATTTTGTAAAAGGCGAGAATTAAATGCACTCATATTTCACTGGCAAAGAATGAGGGGAACTTTGCACTTATTCTATTCTCTATACATACACACATACACAGAGCAACACAACACGTCCAAAAAATGCAGTAACAAGCACTCTGCGACACAATAGTTAATGGTAAATAAACTATGAGGAAAATGTTTAACTTGCAAGCCAAGTCAATTAGGTAAGTTTTTTTCTGCATTTCCTCCAGTTGTAAATTGTTCTCACATTAGAGGAGTGCCAGTAATACACATTTAAATGTTGGGATGTTTGTTTACAGTTGACTTACATGAAACGAGAAACGAAACTTTCTGGCACACACACCAAATGTAGTACACTTGTGAACTTCCAGACTGGCACACAAAACCAGTCGAACACAGAGAGAGAGAAACGAGAAGAAAGACATAATATTATGTGCATTTGAACGAACAGTCTGTGTGATGTGTGAGAGAGAGAGAGAGGAGAAAGAGAGAGAGAGCAAAAGAGTGAGAGACAGTCTGTGTTTGTATGTGTATGGGTACTTTTGTGTTTATGAAAAGATTTAACTTGTACTCTTTGAGGAGAACTTTTGTCATACTTCTGTCACTTTCCTTTTTCTCCTTTGGATGTGTGGGAGTGAGAAACCTAAAGAGTTTTTAAAGAGGGAGTGAGTCTTATCCGAAATGGAAAATTAATTTCGTTTTTTACTTCCATTTACTCCCTCTCTCTCTCTTACTCTTACTCTTGCTTTCTTCCATTCTCTCTTCAGTTTTTCATCAGTCAAACCCAAAAAAAGAAAGTGACTGTTACACTGAATTTATAAAACTGAAAAGTACAAAAAATAACAGAAAAATGGAAAAGAGAAGGGGTTGAACACGATCACAAGTTTCATTCTTCATATTTGTCGTGATATATGCGCATATACATTTCTCCGTCTTGAGTGATGCCTTAGCATTAGTTGTTAGTTCAAAAATACAAAACTATAAAGTAAGTAAACCGACTTTTCCCTTTCTTGACAGATGTTCCCTACAAGGCGGAAACTTTTGAAGTTTCTCTCCCTCCTTTACCAGTTTTTTCGGCTTAACGAACATATTTATTCTTTCTCCGTTATACATTCCGTTACTTTGTTGCTTTATGCTAAAAACAAGAAAGCCAAAAGCAGTTAAATATATGTGCTGCTCTTATTTGTGGGTGTGCATTCCTACAAACTTTTTAAAGTCCTCCTCTTTGTGTATCATTTACCCGGAGACTTACCTCTGTATTAACTATGTAATCGCCTGTTTACTTCAAAAGACACTTTTCCGTTGCCAGTCCCATTTTCATCGTTGTAACGCAGTGTGCGTTTCAAAAGACTTGTT
Source organism: Callyntrura sp. NNG-2020 (assembly GCA_027744055.1). Classification (NCBI taxonomy): domain Eukaryota; kingdom Metazoa; phylum Arthropoda; class Collembola; order Entomobryomorpha; family Paronellidae; genus Callyntrura; species Callyntrura sp. NNG-2020. The sequence goes on along the minus strand of JAHZNE010007159.1, from coordinate 36,422 downwards.
TTTTATGTTCGATTGACGGGACAAATTTTTTTGCATGAATAAAATACGCACATATATTTTCCTGATTATGGTAAAAGAGACAGATCAAAAGGAATTACACATTTTCAGGAAATAGCGAGACTGATTTAGTTGAGTACGCTTTCTCCTTGCAAAAAGCTATTCACTTATAATGCAGAATGGTGCCCACGCTGTAAAGTATACTGAACATATACGGTACAGAAGGTTTACAAAACATTGTAAATATTTTATGTATCTATAGAGGGAGACCATTAAATAAAAATGAAAAATGCATGACACTTCTCCAAGCTAGCAATACAAGCGGGGCTTCACTCAACCAAACTCAACTGCGTGCTTTATTGGAAAAGCTGGTTTTCCTTTTTATGACTGATAAAATACCCCAGAAAAAATTCAAGTTTCGCTGGTTTGAAACCAAAAACGTGTAGTTTATTATGGAAAAGTTACTTTAGTTCGGAATACGATTCAAAGTTAATGCAATAACTGCCGTGGAGGGAGGAAGAGAGGAGAAAAAGTAGCAACAAACAATAACAGGATAGATACCCAAAACGTGTACGGCGATGCTCTTTGGTATATAAAAACAGGAATATTTATGACATCTTCCTTAACTTGTTGGATGTTACTTTTACATTACCAGCATTTTTCAAGAGGGGAAAATTGACAGGATGGTCGTATGATATATTTGGGAGAAAATGGAACACCTTGTTGGGAAAATACGGCTCTCACCTACAGCAGTTAATATACTTTTCTACTTTCTCCGTCGCAAACTGGAAAGAGAAAGTAAATTTATCAGCTTAAGCATATTAACCTATTTCCGTTATTTTTCTCCCTAAAAACTACGTAAGCAGTTGTAAAATGTTCAAAAATAACTTAATTACACGTCGGAACGTATCAAACGCATATTTACTTCTATAGCATGCTAAACAGACTTACCTACCAACCTAAACAGGGTGCTGACAGTTAATGCCACAAACATGCAAAAACAGAAACACTGAAATAGCTTCGTAACTCTAATGCTGCAATGGGGTGAACGTTATTACTGCATTGCGTTTACACATGGCTTTCTATAAGCGTTTCTTCATAAACAGAGGGACTGGCTCTCCAAGTTAATGTGAACAACAGCCTGGTTGTAACAACCAACACAAACAAACATTATATCAAAGCAACTAGACAATTTGGTTACATACAACGTTACTTTCTCCTTTTCTCTATAGGTAGTATTGGTAGACAATTTTATTTTCTCCAAAAATATGCTAATTTATTCTAAAAATAGCTATTAGCATAGAGAAAATGTAAAGAGTAATATCAACTGAATGTGTTAACGAGTTGTTTTCAAATGTGGACAAGACAAGTTCCTTGCTTCTTTTGTTTAATAATCGTCAATTGTATGACACATACCATATTATGAACCTTGTTTGTGGTTACTCAGATATGGCTTAAATATATTTAATATATACATGCATAATTTTATCATTGGTTTCGTTGGTTTTCTCTTTCCATTTTCACCGTTCCATAAAATATTATTGTACCTACGTGCGTTGAACTTTTTGGCATCTCATTGCATAGTTTTTTTTATTTTCTCCTACTTTCACACGGCACCATGTTTTGCTGTAGCCGGTCTAATCCCAATTTTTTTTTAGCTTTGATGGCAGAAAGGGGAAACTTTCTGAAATTGTAGTAATGACAGTAACCCGCAACCACGTCCACATTGCTAAATGTAAATGGCTACATGCATACCCTCTTGCTAATGATGTAGCGACAAAGTGTGTGCGCGTCTAGTGTTGCCGGTAATGTATGCGCGTATGTAAACTCATCATCACCCACATTACCATCGCCATTTGGCGAGAAGCACCATTAACACCAGCTGATTACTATTCCTTCGTAGAAGAGAGAGGGAGAGAGAGAGAGAGAACGTAACTATAACTACCAGTGTGTATGTATACCTACGTGTATACATATATTTGGTTGACATATTTTCTCAGATGACTGCGCGGTTAGAGTTTTACTTTTACTACTCGCCGTATACGCATACAATAACAATGTGAGAGTGTGAAGGAATGAGAGACTGTCTCAAAAAGGGAGACAACAGCAACTTTGCATTCATTAATTTGACACTCACTATACACGTGAAAATCAAGGGTGCTGGTCTCTCACGGAGAGAGAAGAGAGAGAAGTATCACATTACACACACATACACACACACACAAACAAAACTCTATCCGCAGTGCTTTTGAATAGGCATGTGTGACACGGTGATGGGCTGGCGGTGGTGATGTACGGCGTATGTGGACGTATGTAGAACCGTAATTTTCAGCATTTCTCTCTTTTCTCTTTCCACACTTGAAAGTCCTTCCCTTGATAAACATTATTAGGTAGCAAGAGTTTAATAACAAGTATAATGACGCCATTACTAGATGTACAATGTAAGGATTTTTTGGAACGCGTGGTCCTTCAAATCCACTCTTTTCTCCGTCGTTTCTGCCATTTTCCTCCATCATCGATTAGCATTTTAGCCAGGGTTGCTCCTCAACGAGTCTCAATACGGTCATAAAAGATGTGGTGACAATTTTCCCTCGATTTATAATATCTTTATCCTCGGTCTGACTCCAGTATTGTTTTCCAACGATTATTGCTCTCATCTCGTACACTCTCATCAAATCACCCACACAGAGTACTTCTAGACTGCGCTAGACAAACGAGCAACTTTTCTCGAAATAAAATAGATCCACCAGTACCAATTGCCTTTTCTGAAAAGCGTTATTTCTGTAATGCCCTATCTCCCTATCTCCGCCAGCTTAGCAGCAAGGTCTGCCACAACGACTGGATGTCAGTGATGCCTGCTGTGAAACTCACATTGTCAATGTGTGAAAAAAGAACTGTATTAACGCCGCCGTCATCATCATCACACCAGCAGTTGTTCCATCATCACCAGGATGGCAGACATACCCATACACTATGTCTGTCTCTTTCTCTCTCTCTCTCTTCCTTCTCTCTTTCTCTTTCGCTTTACAACTTTCCTTCCGTAGTGGACCCCTATGTACATCCTTCTCGTGGTTGGTTTGTTGTATGTAGTTGGGAGGCAGAGTGTGTGAAAGAAATTATTATGGTAAAGCAAGGAGTTACCCGAACGGATCATGAATAATTCACCAAAAGTTCCTATTTTCACCAGCAGCAGTGCCGCTGCCAGCCAACAGCTCTCTGACTTTATTTTTAAGAGACAAAGTCTGCATGGCAGCCACAAACGGATTCAAAGTAGTTGTAGCAGCCGTAGTTCTACTACTACAAAACTACTCCGGAAAATGTTACAAAACTGCAATGAAATATATAAAACGGTGGATGCAGCAAACACGCTAAAGGTTTTGTTTCTCAAAACCGAGTACACGACAACCACGTGCAACTACCTATCCCCACTAACAAAACATTACGAAAAATCTAGAGAGGTGGGTTTTTCGCCAAAAGAAGATTGTCAAAGGCTTTCTTTCTTGGTGGTGCACGCTCACTCTCTCTCTCGAATACAGAATCCAAGCTGCGTTGAAAGCAATATACTCGTTACGAACGTCTCTTCCCAAAAGTGGGCTTACGTACATATTGTCGGCGGGCCACAGAAAAGTCAAAATAGAGCATAATAAGTATTTATTGTTCAATCGGTGGATCGTTATTTGATACAGGAGATTGTAGAACATGAATGTAACCCGAAACAGTAACATTTACCATTAACATGATCATCCAAACACGATATAAAACGGTGATACGGACGCGTCTATCTTGAATGTGTGCGCGGTACAAAGGAGAGAAAAAGTGTTTTCGTAGAAGAAACCTTACGAAACGGCTCCAAAAGGGAAAAGGACTACTGTCAACATCAACATGACCGTGATCATGATGATGATCGCCAAAAAGTCACCGTTATTTGCTTCCCAATGATGCTGCTTCGGGCCTCTCTATTCATGAGTCAAAATGAAACTGCACATATCAGCCGCCCTTTTTCCCTTTGAATTCCCCATTTCTCTTCCCAGTTGGATCATTTTAGATCTCTTGCATTTTACTCTTTCTCGACAGAAAATTCCTGCTTAGCGCGGCTACACAACTACTAGTTAGACAACGACAACAGACAGCCAGCCAGTCCCGAGAAGGGAGTATATAGATAGAGAGAAAAAAAATGCACATCACAAATGTACATGCTTAGAGGGCTTTTTCCAAGTAGAAATGCAAGAAAGATGGCTCCTCGGCGTATGTTTCACATTATAGACGTACTTGTTTCATAAAAAATAGGTATGGAGAATATACAACATTGTAGAAGGCGAAGAAGCAGGAAAAGAAATGAAAAATAAGATACTTGCGAGAAACCTTGGCATGTTTTTTTTCTGCACACAAACTGGTAAGCGGACAGAGTAAGTTCACTCGCACATTCATCACTATCAGTTGATGTTTGGTTGTTGGAGCAATGATATTTTTGGGAATGGTGGATCAAGAAAAGTAGTGCTGTGCAGTCCGTACTTTAGTAAAGAAAAAGCTATCTTAAGAAACGAGTAAAGAGAATAAGAAAAGCAGCCAACCCCACTTTCTTCTAAGTTTCCTTGTAGTGTAACACAAGTAATGGGCGGTTTCAAGCTAACATAAACATCTCGGAGGTCTGATGCCTGCCAGGAAGCTTAAGGGTATATAACTCGCTAGAGCGGCTTAAAACTGAAATGCAATATTACACTTCTTTATATAAATATTGTGTATGAAAATATATAAATGTATACATTTCCAAATAAAATATAGGCATATAAATATATATACTATATACCCGACTTATCTTAGATGTAATACATCTAGATAGCAGTAATCTGCTGTGGAGGCTTTCTCCGTAAGGAAGCAAAGTGCAACCACAACAGACGAAGGAAAAAGAGAGAAAAAACAGTACGATGAGCTATCCATATTTTCACCGACAGCCTACCCCGCATATCCCCAACAGTATTTGGTGTGGTCGTCTAGTTCGTTTTCTTTGTGAGTGAGATACCAACCAGATAGCTGATATAGAGATATATTTCCCGTGTGTGCCACTACTCCGACAAGGAAAACACGTTGCAAGGGTAATTCAACATATCATATAATAAAGTGTTACATCAAATAGCGCAATGTGTTATTAAGGAATATAGAAAGATGTAGACAGACAGGGAGGTACATAAGGGTAGTATGCATTCCTTCATTACTCCCAAATTCTTGTTTCATGTTCATAAAATATTTTTCGCCATTGCGTCGTAAGGAAATAATGGAGGATTTTCGTAAGGAAGTAGTAATCGTTCACTTTAAGTAAAAGAAACTCCTTTAGCATCGCCAGTAGCATTAGCATTATACGAAGGACCGCCTCACTCTATAATTTCTTTATTCGACCAAAAGTACGCCGATGATAATGTTTTCCTGTGAATTTGATAAAAACTGTAAGAATCGCTGTACACGTAATAAAATAATGTGAGAAAGATATTGTAAGAGAGAAAACATTTTTATTCCAGCACGAACGATTGATTACAGTAATACATTTATTTGGAGCGTGCATGATGCATTTATTCATGCAAGGAAGTACTTCCTGTGATGTCCGCATTGGTAATGGATTTTTTTTCTGGTGAACAGGAACTTGTTCATGCATATTGACTGACTAGACTATACACAATAAATTATACATACCCTTGCCAGCTATGGCTATTACGGTACCCCTCTCCCTTGATGGAGAAGCCGCGCTGCTGACTTTACAAAACTCGTTCATTCTCGCCACAGGATCCTTCATATTGAAGTGTGTCCATGTAGCCTGTCTGTACGTATCTACGTTCAATTTCTTCAGACAACTTGAGATGAGTACGATATTGTTAAGGTCTGTCATGCAATGCGCATACAAAGTTATAAAGCGTACAATGGACAAAAGAGCGACGAAGAAGGAACAGAGAGGGAGAGAGAAGGACTGTGAGGAAAGAAAACGAAGAATAAGAAGAAAAGCAAGATGCTTGTTCCGTTACTGCTGCCTTTACCGTTTTCTTTTCTACTGGCAGCATTCTATCACTTAGGCAGCAACCAAAGATGATCCTTTAACAGGATGCATCTTCATGACAAGATGGGCTTTGCCTTTCTTCATTCTTCTTTTACTTTACTGTGGGCGAGTGAACGCTACTTGTCTCTCTCCCGCTCGTTCGTTCCGACTTTTTTCTCTTTCTCTCTCTCTCCCTCTTCCCAGTCTACACAATATTTTGTATCTGAAACTACATACATTTCTTATGTGCCACCAGTAAACAGAGAAAGTTGGTGTGAGACGCGCTTTCACTTTCTTAAACCAGCACAACATTACTGCCACTGGTTTCAATAGAGGCATGCCATCATCGACTTTTCTTTTTGGAAAACTTGGTATTAACAAAAGAGTTTTTAGAATATAAAGTAGTTCTTGCAGACAGTCGCGGCGCGGCTTTTCTTCTTTTTTAAATGAGTATTTCTCTGTGTATGTGCAGGGAAAAGCGGCTTGGCGTGTAGATGATGAGCCGATACAGCGTCAAGTTTTAGTACATATCTGACAACATTCATGGACTTTTTTATATCTCCTTCCTTTCGCCCATGAAGAATTGGTTTACATCCAATCGTTAATAATGATAAACGTTTTACATACACTATTACATTTCATTTAGGGATACGTACACATTCGATATCTCCATTGAATTATGTGTCGTCATCTCATTTTCTTATCCGATTTCTCGAGCCTCTCTCCGTGGTGATATCTTTTGCTCGTGCGACGGGAGAATTTATGTTTACACAATAAGAAAAAGTTAGCATGAGTCTCTCGTGCAATGACACAGATTCTGGAATCAAGCAGGTTAAATGTAAAAAAAATATTTATAAGGTAATCGTGGAGCGTAGAAAGCGCAGAGTACCGAGAGAATAGCGGCAGTTTCTACTACGACAACACATTGTATAGAGTACCGTTTGTATGTGTGTGCGTTAGTGCGCGCAAGTCTCCTTTATTTTGTTTTCAGAATCAGAGAAGGTACATAAAGTATGTATTCGCCAGTAAATATGGGGAAAGTTATTTCCATTTATTTTAGGACCAACGACTTTAACTTGGCAATCGAGTCTTACTAACAACTGTTTCTTAACTCGATAGCATAATAGAACTGCGTGCCTATGTACGAGTACTATGTGCGCCATGTGAGTTACTTTCACTCCAGGAAACTATTTAAGGTCCCTGGGTTGCCCTCACTTTCTTTTTTCCAAAGGTCGATTTAGCGAAATGAAATGTGCAGTTATTGTTATAATATGGAATGTTCCAGATGGTGCGATTGGACAAAGTGTGTTTTGCACAAAATCTTAACAGCTACACATCGCTACACTTACCCATTCTCTCTCACTCTCCCTCTCTTACTCTTTCTCAAGTATAATGAGCCAATGCGGTGGTGTGGTACTTGTGGGAAATACGTTATGTACGAGGGGAAAGAGAATTTTCAAAAGAATGTATGCGCTAGGTTGAAACGACGTACAGGAGAAATTGGGAAAGTGAAATATTGCTTGCATTTTGCATTACCAACCTATTTCACCACCGCGCCACCACCATCATCCCGGCCATCTTCAAAAGGAAAGAAAAATATCTTATGCGTTCAATGGAGCATCCTAGTTGGTAATAATATTGAATGAGAATCATTCACGCGCAGGAAATTATGTGAAGGGTTAGTGCACCTGATTGTGTTTGTTAAACTATTCGGAGAGTACCCAGGTTCTTGTATGGTCATGCCTATTATACTGTAAAAAGTGTAGCACAGATATTTTGCACGGCAGCAAAGCCTCTTTTCTGACCGTGTATATTTTATTATAGCAAAGTTTTAATGAAAACCCTGTGGTCTATACCACGCTTTTCCCAATATTTTACATCATCGCCTTGCCCTTCTGCTCTGCTACACTCACAAAATCATAGGAGGAGGAAAACGAAATTTTCAATGCGAGAGACTTATTGTACCACATTACGTAGGTATATTGCCCAGTAAAGGAAAAGCGAGAGAAAGCTGTTTTCTTTCAGGGAAACGTATACTCCACTGCTGAATGTCTGTGCTCGCACTGGGCACATAATACCCGGAGAAGAAAAGAAATAATGGTGTAACGCAAAGCTTTGATTTGAGTTCCACGTTAAAAAAATCTCAATGTCTTGGTGGATTTTTTAAAGAAAAGGAGTTGAAAAACTGCTAAAATGAAAGAATTTTTATCTACACTTGCGTATGTTTAACAGTTTCTCTCTCTCTCTCGCTCCCTAGTCGCTTTCCATTGGCGCTTATAATACATGGAATTACCAAAGTGTTCGTGTATATGTGCGTATGCCTAAGCGCATATAAGCGAAATACTTTGGTTGTTGACTATTTGGGTTCAATTTTATGAGGGTTCATCTGTTATCGGAAGAACGACTTTTTTCGTCATCACAGACAATAACCGACTGCCATTATTGGGAGAACGGCTCGTAGAAAGGTTTTGCTGTCATTGGGTCAGTATCTATTATTCTCATCCATCGAACCTGAAAAAAATCGCTCTAAGGCTTTTCATACACGTAGTACAATCTTGTAGGTTTATACATAGCGATAAATGTATAACAAGTTGATGGTTTTTGTATGTTCACATTCACTTCTTGTTTATATAAAGGCAGGCTCCCTAGCAAAAAGTTGCTTTTGACGTGTATCCTGTTATGAAGCAATACAAAATGCAAAAGCCCACGTTTTCTATGTGACTTCCTGACTGAGCGTATGTGTCGTAAGGGATCTTGCAGGGGGAAAAGAGGAAAAACGCTTTATAGAGAAAACGAGTCTTTATATATCACATTGTAATAAATAAAATTCGTCTTCTCTCCGTGCCTTTTCACTTTTGCTTTTCCGCGAGGAGGAATATGGGCGCGCTGTTGTTGCTTGTACAACAATGAATGAAAGAATAGATGTAGAAAAGATTGTTGTTGAGAGGAGAAAGAATGCATGCATTGCCATGCTAAATTTTCTCTTTAAAAACAGAAGCGGGCCTTTTGTGTGTATGCAAGTGTTTACTGGTCCTTGAATGCGCAGCTTAAAGTCGAAGCGGTATTGAAAAGAAGGAAAGAATAGGGATATGTGTGCGACGAAATGTGAGCAAGTTCCTCTATTTTTCTAGAAAAATGAGAGATTAGAGAGGAGAAAGGGAGAGAAAACGAGATAAGAAAGAAAGAAAGTTTTAAAGAGGGTAAATATTGACCCCTTCAAGTCGTCATCGTCATCAACAAAAAAGAAACTTGACATCAGACGAGAACGTGCAGCCATAAAGTATCGAAAAAAATAAAATAGAGAGAGTTTGACTGGAAAAACGAGTACTCAAAAAAAAGTTGAAACGCAGCAAAGAGCAGTTTGTCAAGGAAAATATACATTTTGTTTTATATAAACGCTCTCTTGTTACTCCAGTTTTCCTCCACATTATGACCCTGTGAAGAACCACAACTGTTCCAATACCTTCATATTCAATGAAATGCAAGAAATGAAACTTAATATTCAACAGAGGTTTTCCTCGGCTTTCGTCTTGGTTTTAGTATTCATGAGAAGTTTTCGAGAAGAGTTAAATGCAAGAGAGAAAGCATTCTTGGTAGCAACAACGCACATTTTCACAGACAGACAGATATATCTATTTACAAAATGGTTAGAGGGAGGATAGCCCAGTTATGTCCTTTCAACTGCCACCAGACATAGATACTTATGCCGTGTCGTGTCCAGGGAAGATCTCTCGTGGTTATCTTGTTTCAACCAGTCATGCAACTCCGGTTAACTCAAGAGTGTAATGACAGGTGAATAGGTAAGGAGTATCTGGTTTTCGCACAAATAATGCATTTTAAATTAGATTACTTTCAACTGCTTGTACGAGAAAATTCTTAGTTAGTGTTGACCATATAGGAAAGAGAAGAAAAGCAAGAGAGAAAGAGAGATCTTGCGTAGTAAACTAAAATAGGACCAGACTGACTGTGCAACGTAAGTAAAGCTTAGGGCACACACTATCTTTCCCCTCGCTTTCTCTCGCTTTCTCTTCCTAGAAGGTTATTTGAAAACAAGCCGACTGACTCTATTAACCAAACAAGCAGCTGAAAACATTACTTTTCTCCTGTCTGCTAATATGAAGCGAATAAATAAAGGATATAGCGCTCAGTGCTCACAATATTCCTATTCACACACACACACACACACAAACTCTTCTCTCTCATCGCAAAATTAAGTAGCTCGGCGGGATGGATAGACAACACAATATATTTCCATTTCGTTTCCTGCGTTGAATTCATTCAAAGAATAGCATTCATTTGGTGTTACATCAACTCCAGGAGCAGTATAGCTCTACACTTCTTCTATTTGTACTCCATGTTGGGTTTTCATGTTCCATTAACAATAAAAACAAGAAGCATATTTATAGGCACGGATGCGATTATAAGAAATCCATTTTAAGCAACAGTACCCTCTACCACTACGGTTACACCTTCCCACCAGTCTTCCTTCCACCGCGGATACTTCTCCCCAACAATTATTATCATTCAAACATGTTCCTTTCCCCGAACGTCTGCCTGGCGGGAAGCGTATAAAAACATTTCTCTCCTTTGACGAGGAAAGATGCAAAACATGATAAGATTTTTAGAAAACCCACTTACATATCACCCACAAGGAACAAGGGCCTAATATAAGTAGGTATTTTGGCAAACCCGGAGCCGGGGTCGGAACTCGGTCCAAATTGAAAACCGATGACTTGAGATACCTAAATCTTATAGGAATTCAAAGACCAAATGAAGTTAGTTGAGAAAATAATTAGAGACCGAGTTGGAAAGATGGGAAGAGAGAGATAAAAAGAGCGAAAGGGAAAGCGAACGCCCTTCTTTCTTTCTTTCTTTCTCCACGAGAATAAAAAAACTTCCATCAATTTAATCTTAACCAGCTACACAAAACCTTGGCGCTTTTGTGTTTAGTTTTCCTATAAATGACCAGTTTATTCACCTCGATGGAAACGCGGCCTTAAAATGAACCTTCGTTTTTTGTAATAATAAGAGTGCGTACGTGAGCGCAGGAAAGAATGTATTTAATATTGATACAGAAACAGAGAAGATTAGGCGGAAAACATGCCCACCCATTTATCCTTTACCCAGATTAGCACAAGTACCTGTATCTCCAGAAAACGAGTTTCTTTTCTCGTTGAAAGGAAAAAAGTGTGGAGCATTCGCGCATTTTTAGAGCCAGCCAAATAGCAAAAAAATGGGTGAAAATTACATGTTAGCTGACACATAAAAGGCATACACGTATCCAAAGAAAATTCGCCGCCATTGCCACAACCCGTGCTTTTCTCTGTGGTCCGCGCGATCGAATTAAATTGTCCAAAAACCAAAGTATTGCAACAATGACGATATAAGAAATTTTTGTTAATAGGTTTGTACGTATTGTGTATAGACATATACACATATATGGCACATGGCATTCATTTAGCTCGTAGTTAATGGGTTGTGCTTGTAGGAACACGGTCCGGATATATGTCGGTGATGTTCCGCGATAGGAAGAAATGTGCCATACAAGTGAAAGCATATTGCCAGTTTTTGTGAAATGATCAAAATGATTTAGATGCAGTGTACTGTAACAGAAATGCCGGACAAGCCAAACTAGTTTTGTTGGTGAAGACGGTAATGGTTGCGGGGCCAAAACTACAATGGCATGTTACATACACAAACATTCATACGGCTTATCTGTTTTTGTTGCTGTTGTTCTTACATATTGCTTATTTTTCCTGGGAAATGTGCCCCAGCATATATGTAACTGTAGCCGTCTTGATGATGAGAGCCTTTTGAAGAAAAGGTTATCTGTGTAGCTCGTCTGCTCCAGATTAAAAGATATGCCAAAATACCAAGAAAAACATGAGACCCAAGAATGTGCCTCCATTACGTGGGTACCTATACATACGAGCGGGGCAGGCATACATACATAGTATAACCCATATTGTGTTTGTGTGCATACCACGTGGAGGGAGGAATTTAAGTAACGCAGTAGCACACACACGTACTTATATTAGCAGATCTACAACTACCATTACAAACGGTTAGCTCACCGCACATATTGTTCAACGAGTTTGGAGAAGCATCAAATCAGCAATTTCCAGAGCCCAAATTTCTCTTATCTTTCTGCGATTCCCATATATATGTTCCTTCATGATGACGATGATGATTTTCGGGTTTTCCCTCTGCCCACGGCTTTCCCTCTTTCATTCTCTGCGGCGAGGGAACGTCGAGAACTGATTTCACATTTGGTGTATTAAATTTAACAACCAAATTGTAAATGCTGGAGAGTTCCCATATCACTGTAAAGGCGGACCAGAAGTGTACGCAGGAGGTTCTGAGGTGGAATGATTTCACAACTGAACAAAATGAATTCATGGTGGGGCAGTCTAGTAGCCCAGATAATACGCATGCAGATTCCCTCTTGTTCGTTGAGATTGACTCTGATGATAGATTCCTGCGTCCTATTATACTATAACCTATACTTCATCCAAAATATGCTTGATGTACTCTCCGAAACGAAATCGTTATTGGACAAAATTTTCCCTCTTTGAGGTCATTAACATGTTGAAGGCCGAGTAAAGAAGGCTTCAATGAGAAATGGGACCGTGTGTGTGTTTTTTTCTGAACAAGCTATTCATGTACACCGTACAGACACACACACTCACATTCAGACAGGATTCGCTAAAGTTATTTTTCCATTTGCAAGCCATCACGCAGGTTTGGACTCTAACAGCAGGGGAACTCCGTCACAGTATTACTTGTTTGCAGCAGCAGTAGCTCACAGCTCGTGCCCTTTTGTCTTAACAAGAGGGTTCTTCTAGCATTCAAGTGCAGTAGTGTGCTCTCACATTTTTTATACTTGAGCGGCTCTCTGCGTATATGTTTGTTTTGAGGAAATAACAGACGTATTCAGCAAAAGCAATGTCGACGACGACGACGATGATGATGTTGTTGCTGACGATGATGATGACTACAAAAGTAGCAACAACAAATTGAGTATAGCTGAAATGATACAAAAAGCACAAGGGGCATAGTTCAATGAAGGCTATAATTTTCTCTTGAATGGTAGGCAGACTCGTCGTAAAAACACTATTGTACGCGCTCTCTCGCTCTCTTTCTCTTTTCTTGTATTACCACCGTACTGAGCCGGGATATTACATACATACATGTCTCCACACACACACTCCAGTCACACATCACATAGGTACATTTTTGTATTATTACATGAAGATGAAGCTGCTGATGATGATGACGACGACGAAGTGTACAGTAAAAAGGCAACATTATTACGGGTCGTCGTCGTCGTAGTGAGCGTACAAAATCCAGTAATAATACGGATCCAGTTAGTCCTCTTGTGTCTCTCCCACCCCAAAAAGCTTGAATGGCTGCTGTGCCTGTGTGTTTTGCTTCGTTATACTTTGTAATAGATGTGTGTCCTTCTCCGAATAGATTTACTGGTCCTTTTTCTGTCCGATTCTCTAATTTTATGCGCTCGCTTTATTTAGCAGTAGCTGCTTGTCGGATGTGTGTATGTGTGTGTGCCTACCTAAAAGTAAGCAGCTACAGAGACACATTTTGTCCTTTTCTTCTGAAGGCAATTCCTACAGCAGAGGGCAGAGACAGAAGCTACAGGACCTTTTGTATCACAAAAAGTGCATGAATTTGTTTATCGCTTTTTTCCTCCACTATTACAGCGACTACTCTGACTACAATGTTGCAAACAAATGGCAATTCCTTCCATACAAAGATGTAATGGTGATAGAGGAGGATTCATTGCAGGAATAAAAACTACATACAAAATGCATACTTGTGCAAATAGAATGAAAGACTGCTACAGCTACAGAGAGAGGGAGAGAGAGAGACGAGAACTCTGGCCAAAAAAAGAATGAAGAATATCAGTTTATCCCTTGCGAGCGTAGAATGAAAGTGAGAGAAAGAGTCAAAAGACAAGTTATTGCAATGATCATTTAAGAGGCTTCGTAGTATCCCATATACATTTCATTTCCGTGTGTGTACACCCTCATATACATTATCCACAGTCCCTTGAAAGGCGTATAAAGTATAAAAGTGTTCCGAGATATTTCCAGGGTATTACATTACATAGTCGTCAACTGATATGTGTACTACCCAAGTGTACCAACAACAGAAGTAGCAGTAGCACTGCCCGGATATCAGAATTGTCTATGGGGATGAGCAACTTGGAACTTGGGTCGTATCGTCCAAATGTATGTAGTAGAGCAGGGCCATATAATATCAATACGTTCTCTTGAACCACTTTCGTATATTATATTTTTTAGACATGTCTACCTTTTTACCCGATGGTCCAAGTCCATAGTGATACTTACTAGCTGTGTGTGTGTGGCATATCATTCACTAAGAAGAAGAAGAGGCTGGATAAAATACCGACGGTTATTTGTTTTCAGCAGGGTGGTGGTAGCGATAGTGGGTGCTCCACTCTGGCTGCTGCTGCTATACATAAACATTATGGTATATTGCTTTTCTTATATTACTGTGAACACACATTTAGTTTACAGGGTGCTCGTACAATAAAGGAGAAAATATTCGTTCCAGCTTTTAATATATGGATACGTTCTTACAATATATTTGTTTTATAGGTAGATTACATATTGCCTACTTATGTTACACGAAGTGTGTGTGTTTCTCTGTGTGTGTGTGTGTGACTGTGACTACTACTACACATGACAAAATTATATTGCTTTGTTTCTTCATCATTCTGGTCACTCGTAATGCCTCCCTTGATAGCGGAGTAAAAATAAGATATAGAGACCCTTTTCTTTTTCAGTTTCACTTTGTCAGATCCAACGAAATCAACACTTTTTGAGCAGAGCAGAGCAGAGCCTAAAGAGTAATACCTTTATATTGCCTTGTGGAGAATCACTTGTGCGGAAAACAAGTCATCCCGCTGCCACTATTACATGTATGCCATAATTTCAAAGCCCCTTGTGCTTGTGAAATGTTGTTGCTGCAAAGGGAACGAAACATTTGCTCGATGAAGCGAGCAAAATGTGCAAAGGATTCTAGTGAATATGTGCATAGTCCCTGGGTCACACCAAAGCACATTCTTCATTTCTTCTTTGGGTAAAGATTTCCATCTTCGTACAAGAGGATTGTCTCTGTTTGTTAAAAATGTTTGTGTCAGCCATAAACATACTTGTTATGGCGGTTGATGGCTTTCGGTGTTACATTTCGGATTATGAGAGCAATTTTACAAGATACAGAGCTATATACTAGTACGGAATACACACACATCATTCCACCCGTCGTTCGCTCTACAATTTATATAAGGTTTCATTTTGTTATAGGTGTAATAAATAACTTTTAATTCAGTGTCCCGTCGTGAAAGCCGTATGGTGAAAGCGTATTTTCTTCGGCACAATAAACAAAGTTATTAGAGTATGAAAATAGTATCTGTCGCAAGTTGTTTGCTGAAAGGGTGAAGAATGGTGTTTATGCATAACTACAATTTCAAAAGAGATGTTTACCGTGACCAACGTAAATCAAATTAAACTATTTCTTTAGAAACATGCATGCGTGAAAGCACATTTTGTTAGTTGGCTTCTATTGCTACTGCTGAGCTTTCTATTTGGGGAAAGCGGTTTAGTAACCCATGCATCTGAAGCGATACGTAGTTACACTCTAATTGTACGTAATCCTGGTAATTTCTTTCGTACGAGTTAAATTGAATTGAAAAAAAATCTCCCATATTTTCGCGGTAGATCCGCTCTTGAACCCGATTACGTATTCTGGTATCAATTTATCTCGTCGTTTGAGTTGCTCAACTCACTGCGCCGTCATTTTCAATCGTCTTCTCTAAATTTGACGAATTTTTGTTTGAGTTATAAGTTTACATATGACGGATACAACGAAGGCCAAAAGGAATAACCGCAATACGCCTACAGAGTTTCAGTACTCTTTATAATAAAGTACATTTTTGTGTCATATAGGTGCGTGTGGGAAAAACAGAAGAATATGATGAGATGAAAATAACTTGGTAGAAGGCTGTTTACTTTGTGTATTCTAGCCGATTTACTACCGATGTGTATTTATTTTTAGAATTTAGTCTGAAGAGAGCATGAAAGGAGACCAAGTTGGGTTCTTCACTCTCTTTTCTCTTCGTCAACAAATTTATTTATTTCTCTGAGTGTGTTAGTGCCGGATAAGTTTCAAAACATTTCCTCATAAATCTCTATATATACCAGTTTGAAACTTTTTGTTTTTCTTGTCATACACAGTCCTCTCTCGTGTGTGTGGAAGCCTGCTTTCCCCTTCCCTCCTCTCTCATCCCGAAATCCGTATAAACATACACACACACTACTGCCCGTATGTATGTAGAAGTAATAAAGAGAAAAGCTTAAGAAAAGACATCAATCTACATTTACCGTAAAATTCTTTCAAATCAAGAGAAAGCTTGAAAAGTTGGATTACCAAAGCGGTAAGAACAAATTATGTTGATTGATGTGCCGTCAACCTCACTACACCGCAAAGGACTTTGTGAAGCCAACAACACAGAGAAAAGCATCAGTTTCCAAAAAGGCTTTATTCAAGTTACGAGAAAAGTATAATACGCGTACTCAACACAATTCTGCAAAGTATACAAAATCCCTTCGAAAAATCCTTCTTTCACCAGCGTTGATGCCACCGGTCGCTCTTTTCGGGCTACTTTTACTGACTTTACTTTCCAGTTTTAGAAAACCTCATGTGTATTGTTTTGCATTATGTTTAGTACAACCAGCACTTCTGATTTGTTTGCCAGATGCCAGGATGACTGATACGCTTTTCTCTCCGACATTGCTTTCCCCGTCAAAGATATATATACGCACTCACAAAAACACTTCACTTGATGACCGTGCCATAACATTATTCTGTAAATGCTTATCTTCAGTTTGGGCGTTTTTTGTATTGCTTTTCATACGATTTCGAGTTATGAGCCGCCGATTTTCCTAGAATAGAATACATGCGACGGACGTTAGCAACCTAAATGGCAGTGGGTATCCATAACCGCAGGATTTTCCCCACTGATTTTTTCTTTTTTTGACGAAAATCAGTTTGCCGCGAAACATTGTAGCTAAGGCGCACAAAATAGGTGTATTAACACATTCATTGTAGCCGTACAAGGAACAAAGACATCATATCTCACAAGTTGCAAAAATAAGTACAGTTAAGTATAATAATGTCACAAATTATAATTAATTTTAATCTTTTTTCGGTTCAGTAATAGCGCGGTTTTATAAAATGAATCCCAGTGCGGCGTGTCACCACTAATTGCCAAAGCATAAAAGGCTTCCGATACGTAAACCCTTTTTGGCTTTTATACACATGCCCACTCTGCCACATTTCTTTCCCCTTTTACCAGGAACGTTAAACGTTCAAAAAAGCAAACCGCAATATATGGTATTCAATGTATGTATATTTATAGGTTGTTTTTGTAGTCATTACGGCTTTTTTATCGGCCATATGCCTGTTCAAGCGTATAAAAAGAAAAAAGGAAACGAAGTATGAACTCCTTTTTCACAGTTTTCCTCTCGACGTTACTCACCCCTTCCCCCTCTCTTGTTTTTTTTTAGATGGAGAGCTCTGCTTTTTTCCTGGCTTGAGTTTGACTGAAGCTGCTACACTGTTACAAAAGCTAACTCGTTCTTTACTAAAATGCATATTCAACATGATTATTTCATTTTATTTTATGAATAGAGACGTTCAGCTTAGCGGGAAAAAAGAGTTCAGCGACGGAGGAATGGCGAAATTCGTACCCATATTTCTTCGAGTCATCAGCTACGAAACCACCCGTGGTTCCAGGGAGCTGAAGTAACAAAAAGTAAAAGGAGTTTTCGTTCAATCAGCAAGGCTATATAGAAAGATACAGCTAGTTTACAACAACAACGACGACGCGAGTTGGTCTCTGACTCAGAGTCTTTCCCGTGGTGGTGGTGGTGCATGTCTGTGGGATTCCTTCAAGTAAGACTTCTTAAGCAATCAATTCTTATTAACTTTGTCGAGTATATTTAGACCAAAGGACAGGAGACGAAGAAGAATGCACATGTCGCGTCGTATGAGAAAAACCTCTGTCGTCAGTTTAAAAGTGAAAAGTAGAAATTACCGATTTTATCGGCACCCCGTGATACTGCGTGTATATATATACTACTACTACTACTGCGGCACAGAAAGACAGCCACAATGACGAAATTGCATTGACTGCTTGCTGGCTAACCGTCTCTTATTGTTAGTTTTTCTTTTCTGTAGTTTCTGCTTAAGTGCCGTTCCCCTCTACTGAAAGCAAAAGTTCCATTCTCAAACTTGTTCGTCTGTAACAGAAATATTATATATAGAAAAAAAATATTATCTAAGCTTTGCTTGTTGTTGCGTGAAAGCATTTCGAAACAGACATACACAAAAAGTGTACAAATATATATACTACTACTCCTTCTACTACATCAACTACATCTATACATGCTCATGTAAATAATACGATTTAATAAAGCTTCCTTCACGTTTTCTTTAAACACTGCTTCTTGTGAACCAACAACATAATAGTAAATATCTTCATAGTCACAGTCACAGAGAGAGTTGTACACATACCCTAACGGTATACGTGTATCAATAGTCTCCACACTGGAGACTGCTGGCAAAGTCAAAAAAGAGAGCAGGAGGGAAGAATAAGAAAAACTCACGTATAAACTTAAATAAGCAACTGAGCCTCTGCCACTGTCACTACTTCATATATATATATATATACACTCCACTACGTACTACACACACCGCGCGTACACTACGGGGCCAAGAGAAATAACTTTAGCAAGAAAAGTAAAATTCCCTTTTTCCTTATCTTGATCTCGTTGCGTTGTAAGTAACACATCCGCTTAACTCTTTTCCTAAAATTAGTTCCAGAATGAGCCATTGGCGGAAATAGCTTGCACGTCACACATACTGAGTTGAGATTGTCAGAGCTAGAAAAAGGTCGTTGGGGAATGGAGAAAGTTTCTTAATGATGATACTCTTTTACTCTCTCTCCCTAGTACTCTCTCCCTCTCTCTCTATAACTATTATATACGACTTTCCTTTCCGTTAATACAACATAGTTTGATATGGCACGCAGTCCTGGTGTCGGTGGTGCATTTTCTGGTTATTCTTTCGCTTAGCGGTACATTTTTCTGTTATCGTAGTATTCTGTACGCATATTATGTGTGGCAGAAATACAGCGACCATTTTTCATATAATAATGATCAAATAGTGTAGGAAAAGTGTATAGTAATGTTGTTTCTTTCGATGCTCCCGCTACCCGTTTAGTATTTTTTCCGTTCAAGGGGCCTTCATCATGACCATGTGCCCTGGTTGGTGTACCAAATAATGCATACACAGATAATCATATGGCCATGTTTATGAACCATGTAGTACTTTTACTTTTGTTCATTCCTACTTCTTATGAGTAAAGTATTGTACTTGTTTAATGGAAATATAACAGAGTGAGAGATGGAGGCTTTAAATGGGATTTGTGATGAAGCTAATGCCATGTGGAACACCGTACTTTCTTCAAAATGAATTGGCCGACGGAATAAATGGAAAGTGTGTGTGTGTGTATAAGATTTTGAGATTTTTTTCTCGGCAAAAAGATTTACTACAAATTATAAGAGACGAACTTTGTATGGGAACGTGAAGTAGGAAAGTCGACGGCGACGTTCATCCATCCGACCATACATGGGAAACACACTTCAAGAAGAGGAAAAGATTTTAGTTGCCACAAAGCCGACAAGCATTACACTTTCCGAGAATCTGCCTCATCAAATTTCTTTTTTTGACTGCGGTAACAAAATTATTTTAGGGGAATGTATATACATATATATACAGATGTTCTGGCTACATTCACTTTGATGTATAAATTAAACTTTACTTTTAGGAAATTGATCGAAAAGAAAGAGATCGAAAAAAACACAGCCAAAAATACTTTCCCACTTTCACCTACTCCAGCTTCGCATGCTTGTACTGCGTTCTGTTTTGCCTTTTAGCTTCAACCGAGGGAAAACAAACTTAAACACAGTTGCTAGCTACAGGAAGTTGAATAGGAAAATTACATAATTATTATCATATTACGCTGTTGCATGATTTTGTTACGTTACACAACTCATCGTGCTGTAATTTTATAGAATTATGTAATCACGAAATTGACGTACACATGGTGTGTCTTGTTTGAAAATCAGTTTACATCATTGAAAATGTAATACGTTTCCTGCTACTTTGTATCAGTGTTGACTTTTTAGATGAAATAACGGATAACGTTTCTTGTTTGTGCGTTTGGGGAGAAAGCAGGTCAATAAAAGTGGGTTGTGCAATGCGAATACTAGAATCACATTTTAAAAGAAAGACTCGCAAGCTTTTCTTGTGAGTTGAGGTCTTTTAACTTTGTTTGATTTCAGAGAAATTTGCTGCCTTTCAACATTTGTGTCTGCGTTTCTCCTCCTGATGAAAAATAAACCTGTAGAAGCACTTTGACAAAGGAAGTAAAGAACGGCGACAAAGTCACCAATCAGATTTGTTCTCAAAGCGGTGATTGTCCGACCGTACAACAACTGGAAATGTCTTCCTTTATACAGCCTGTTACTTTTGTAAACTTGACGAATATTGTACATAGGTACACTTAAGCAATATGAAATCAACTTCATATTGCTTAAGGAAAACTGGGTTGGTCTATTTTATCACAGTTGTGCAAATGGAGAAATGGTAATGAAAATGAT
The DNA here is from genome assembly GCA_027744055.1 of Callyntrura sp. NNG-2020. Lineage (NCBI taxonomy): Eukaryota > Metazoa > Arthropoda > Collembola > Entomobryomorpha > Paronellidae > Callyntrura > Callyntrura sp. NNG-2020. Next base: position 15,635 of record JAHZNE010007159.1, on the reverse strand, counting down.
AGGATACATGCAATCAATATGATATCATCAGGAGTACCCGAATTACGTCATTACAGCATTCCATACATATAAATGTCAAATACAAGTACCCAGCAAATATTTGGACATGAGAGCTACATACGTAATTGAATTACGCACCCGTTCCGCTTCTTTGCCTCAATTCCTTTTATTCATCATGACTATCATTATCGAGAAGAGTTACAATAATTTGATAAAGAGTCCGCCTTCCAAAAAAGTGAACACGCATAAGTGATAACGATAAGGAGTAATATGAAACTCGAAAGGGAGAAAATAAGAAACACTGAGAAATTCAAATTTATGATAAAAGATCTTTTTCTTTTTAAGGTCTGTAATTCTAAATTGCGAAAAGAAAATATTCACTGGTGAATTGCCATGCACATATTATAACACTACAGATACATCTCATTCCCTATATTATAAAATAGGCAGGTAATATTGGTTTTCAATGTTTCCTGAAGAGGAACAATTTCTGCAATGCGTCTTTGTAATATTATTACTGCTGCCTTCATTATATATATAAATGTATATATTCTACTTACTCAACGATGTCGGTAAGAGGACAGGAAGAAAAAAGTTTCTCATTGAAGAAGCTAAAGATATTTTTTTTGAGAGCACGAATTTCATTGGCTTTTCTTCATATCAATTTTTTTACACTTGAGTTCAAAGAATTTTTCTTTGTACTTTGTCCGTGTGTGCAAACCTGCCTTTGCAAAGTGTGGTAAAGTTGAACAGAAGAAAATATTAGGGGAGAAAAAGATTGCCTCTATACTTTCTCAGACGCTGGTTGGATGGTTGGTTTACAAAAAAAGTTCCACTTGAACTGTTTGCGAGTATAAAAATGTCATATTAGTTTTATATTTCATCAAAATAATACAAACGACTACTGTATCTGTATATGGAGTAGTATCCAATGAACATTTCAATTTGTGGACTTTTTGTAAACATCAATTTCAATTCGCCAGAAAAAAAATAAAGAAAAGAAAGTCAATAAGGTATGTGATATGGAAATAGCCTGGCGCTCCCCATTTTCAAATAATATGGGAACACGAAGAAAGCAACTTTTGATAGAATTTCTACCCCGTATCGACTCACAGTGGGAAAGTAAGGAATGATGATATAATATTTTATTAAATGTTTTCATAACTAAGGCGTATATATAGGCTCACTTTTCTCGTTTGCCAAATAAATACTTATCATTGCATTACTTAAATTCTCTACGAGGAACAGAGCAAATTGATGCAAAGATGCAAAAAAAAGTAACTCGCCAGGATCATAAATTTCTAACTTTTCGCCAATTTCACGGAGGATATTACGCGAGATAATATTGATGCATTTACATACCTGTGTGAGGTGTTTACATACAAAGTAGATGATATCTCTGTATACATATATCTTGATAAATAGCTCATATAAGTAGCAACTCTTAAATAAAAATCATTCTGGATACGGAGGAATATACACCGAAAGAAACTCACTCACGTTTTTGCAACGTTGATTATTAACGGCCTATGAAAACCCCGGTAGATTTGCATTGTAGTTTTTACATATCTCCTCGTCGGGTTTCACATTCAGATAATTTTTTCCTGTTCGAGTCAAACTTTCTTTGTTTTGAAATAAAAAAAAGTCTGAACAGACTACCTAACATTGTACAAAACTGGTAACCAAACTCAAATGTGAAAGAGTGCTGGATTAATAATGAATAGACGGCTGCTCGCATACTATTCCGGTGGAAAACCGTTTTCCTTTCTTCCGAATCTATCATTTGTTATATTGTGTCTGTGTAAGCATTTTTCACACGGCTTGTCTATATGCATTTTGCACCAGATGATAAACACTCTTTCCACCACCTTCAACAACGTCCTCTGAGACGAACTCAATAATTCAGCAAGTTAAAAGGTCACCAAGTTAATGTTACCGTATTACCCACAATGCGAGTAATATTATTCAAGGCCCATTATATGACAGCGTACAAAGCTGCACTGTCATGTCACCTTGTCCTCGGAAGAAAGCTCTTTGAAGCAAAATACATCGCTTTCATCCCACAACTTGTCTCTTTCCAACAGATCAGACGCATTACCGCACACGTAATGCAGAATTCACATACAAGTGCATACTTGTACATGAGGCATAAACCCTTGAAACGACAAAATCAATTGCCAAGTTTTCCCCGCAAGCAAAAGACTTTTTCCAAGGGTGTGTGTGTGTGTCTGTGTCTGTGTTTGGCTTCTAATGTGAACCGAAAACATTTTGTCGATAGAAAAAATGTCTTTAAAACTTGGCTCTCTGCATACAATTCCAGGTTGAGCAAAAAATAAAAAGTACACATTAGTTGGGCTGAATTTCGGACGTTTCCTCGTCGTATTGGGAGGGACAAGTAAAGGACGTGCGAAGACGGCAGTTTAGACTTCTGCATTGTGCAGGTCTAGGCTGGTAACTGTACGTACCTTGTATGACGTATCCAAAAAAGGATACCTACAACAGTATGTAGCTTACTTGCATAAAATGCAGAGGCTCCCAAGGAAAAAAACCTAGAGTCAAAGTCAACACAAGTGCACAGGAGGATTGTGTGAGAAGGGGGAAAAAGCTTCCAAGGAACTCCCTGAAAGGAATAATGTCACCTTATAATATTACACGAGAAAGCAAAAAAAGTTACGTTGTGTGTACCCTCTCTTGTAGCTTAGGTTCTTTCTTCCCAAAAATAGAAAGAGACCTTCCCGTATAGAATCTCAGCAGTAATATCAGCAGGCAACCCAAATTCCCTACTTGTGTACATACACTTTGGTGAAAAAAGGAGTATCGCAATAACGACAGTTGTGAACAACATCTCTTATTCCTCTTGTGTGTATGTGTGGCTTTAATATTATAGTGGCCTGAAAATGTGAACTGTGTGTATGTATTATTACTGCTACAGCTCCCACTACACACACAACAAATATTCTTTTGGTTCCTAGACCACATATCAAGTATATCTATATATCCTGATTCCCTCTCAAGTTTCAGATACATTTTCTATAATAATAGTAGCACCATCAATGCCGCCACCGCCAACCTCAGTACTACAACATGATGTGCATTCTTAGAAGAAAAAGAAAAAAAGCGTTTGGAGATATCAATAAATAATTCAAAAGGATGTAATGGGAATTGTAGGCTAGTACATTACTTTATTGCTTCACTTGGCATGGCTTAAAGCAGCCAACGCTCGTTCCAAAAACTTCCTCACCACATGCTTCCACACACTCACAAAACTACTCAACGTGGAAATTTTTTGTCTTCACTCTCTAGCAGCGCAGAGGGTCACCAACGAGCCGAGTTACCTTTTCCGGTGTTTTTTCTCCCTCTCTCTCTCTCAATACTTGATATTTTATTTCACAGTGTCGCTCAGCGATCTCACAGGTATAGAGCACATCTATTTGTTACTGGTTGTGTAGGAGAAACAATACTAGAAATAAATATGATACGTGAGAGGATACTTTTTTGGGAAGATGCTCCCCATTCGGGGGAGAACTGCAAAAGTAACAAAAAAACTTCCTGTGCACTTGTCATGTTAAATGTTTATATTCATTTGACTTGTTTTTAATAAAAAAAGAAGAAGAAGAAGAAGAAGAGAGGAAAAAGATAGAACAATACGTCCATCAGAAATATAAGTACGTCCGCGCCCTTTTGTGTTCCTTTTCTATTTCTTACAAAGTCGTGTCATACAAAATCCTTTTTAGTAGTTGTGTGAAGGCATCTCCAGTCTAAATTTGGGTTAACATGATACACGATCAATCAGTTTCCGCCCGGTAGAAATTTGTACGGATTTTTGGATTTTTCGTCTTCTTTTGTGATATTTCGTTCACAATTCAGTAGGCAATTTCTCTAGAAAAAGGAATGCGAATGAATCACGGATACGCTTTTAATTCATCAAAAATGAACAGGCTGACAGGACTCCATTTTTAAGACGGCTCTCTGCTTCGATTTTCCAAGACAGATGAATGAACGAAACGACGAGTGAGCCTAGCGAAACCATCATGATCATCATCATCGATACAGAATACCCTGTTGTAGAAAAATGGAGCAATGTGGAGACTGAAGCAGCCATTATTCTGCTGCCGCCTCCCATGTAAGTTGTCATTGTCAGTTTTAACGTGTGGAGGTGCATAAATCACGCTTGTCTTTATATTACACTGTCGAACCCAGTCATAAGATACGGAAAAGGAGAAAGGAGGAAGGAAGAAATTGCGCTTTCAATTCCTGAATCCAAACGAACTCCAAGTATGTGCGTGCCTGCTGGAATTTACGAAACGCTATACAGCCTGTCTCTCACTGTCTAACTAAATGCATACATTTATGTACGTACCTACTTGAATTTACGAACACACACTTTAAAATGTACAGCCAATAGTACATGTTATATAGCGTTTGAAAATTTAGGCAATACTCCATCCGGCAGTCACACAATCTCTCGGATGAGAAATGGTGAAAGTGAAAAACAATCGTGTCAATGAAAATTAAAAGGTTTCCCGTGGTGCTGCCTTCTATCTATACTCGTGCATTTATGAATGTGTAGTGGGAGGAGTAGCACTCGTACGTATTATGTGCATACATTTCTTTCCAACAGTTGTAACATGTCTGATTTTTATGTGGGTGAACATTCATTCACTACAAACTGCAACTTATACGCATCATCATTTATGACGCAAGGCGCAAGGTTTGTTGCTGCTTTTTCCTAAGTGTAGTGTACAGGTAGGCGTAGCAGGAGCTCCGTTCTCTGAATACTCAAACGTTCACACGTATCAGTCAGATATATCTTTTATCATATTGATGCAAAATTTTGCACACCGGTGAATCCGCTAAATGTGTGATATTATTTCAACGATGATGGTGCGCCAAACGGAAGAATGAATGGAATAGAAAGCGATAAGAAAAGGGAGAAAGTTGGCCTTTGCAAATGCTCTCGCGCCGGTAGCATTTTTCCGGCCTGGAAAACACAGTGAGAAAATACATCCCGGCATTATAAATATTTATATGATATAATAATATATTTCCTCATAGAAGGTGATGGTTAATCTGGCAGAAATGAAAGTAGGAATAAATGTCAGTTACTTAAGTTTGGAACTAGGACTTCCACTGTTATTATTACTATATGGAGTCAGTAACAGTCCTTCTTTCTCACTTCTTGGTTCACTTTTACTTCTCCTTCATCAGAGAGAGAGAGCGAGAGAAAAAAAGGGAGAGAGAGAGAGAGAGAGAAGTGAGATTCCCAAGGCAAAAACCTTGTCTTACGTTGTCTGTCTTTTCTTTTTGCTGAATGATGATGATGACGTTGGGTTGCTCATACATTATGGATTGCATGTAGTCGTAACTTTACGTTTACAACTTAACGCTGCTGATGTGAGTGGTATGGAATTTGGAGTCTGGTTTTGCTCTCTGGCATGCCCTCCTCTGCCGGCAACCAACTTTCTTCTCCTTTCTTTCCTATCGTACGTCGAGCGGAGGTGAGCTATGGAGTGTGAGCTTGATTGCTCCTGATGTAGCATCACACAACAGCCTTTAGTGGCAATTTCAGGAAGTTGCCTTTATTGCTTGCAGAAATATTGCTTACCCACCCGGCAGTAGTGGCTGCACAAGCCCTCTGTTTTTTTCCTGTCATCATCATCATCATATAAAGTGGGAAGAGCAAATGGCTCAGAATACATACATCACGCCATCACACAACACACCGCCACTACACCACAACAATAGGACGTCCAAGCTGCTATTATTTGGTTATATATTACCTATCGTGTACGTAATGATAATGATAATCATTATGATTGTCGTATAATTTTTCGCGATACGACGACAACGGTGGCAGGCGAGGAGCATTCCTTCCTGCACCGACGAACAGGCTGATGTCTATACTAATTTAATATTTAATGTCATTGCCCTGCTTCCTGTATCTGTGTGATGAGCCCTGATGATCTACTTTGCGAGTGGAAGAGTGTCTTAAGACTTAAGTCGTTCAGGAGTAGCGTGAATATAAAAGTAGAGTAAACTCCCGACGACACAAAATTTTAATATGGATTTGAGTGGTGGTGGCGGTGGAACTTTTTGGACCACTTCTCGAACGTTTCCTCATGCATTTATTCGAGACGAGCTGTCTACTTGTCATGTTTATGTCACTTTAACTTCGGGATAGCGAGTTACAATCTGTCAACAAATCATAACATCTCCAACATCCTTTTTCATGCTTCAATGCTACATCGTTTTATCTGGTGTGTGGTTGTTCCTTTGCTACTAGAGGCCCTCTTTCCCACTCCCAAAGTACAAAATCAACCATGTTCCGATGACCTTTCTTTTTTGCACACAGTTGTTGTTGCTCAGCTGTAAAACTGTAAAAAAAGGATACTTGGAACCGTGACAGCAACTACGACACATGGAAGGTATAAAAACAAAGTGGAAAAGACGCCAGAGAAGTTTTCAGGATGTTTGTGTCCACCGTTGCGTCCAGAGATTGAATAAATGGAAGTACAAATGTGAATTGAGACATGATAAATAACTTTGACGTGATGAATACAACACAGACATGCGTAAGTAATAGTATAACATGTCAACTTAAACCCTCGTGTTTGGGTATAAATATACTGCTGTCTAGTATGCAAGGGGACGTTCTCTGGTTGTTTCACTCACAATTGGACGTCCTCGGGGAAACATAAAAAATGACTCATTTAAAGCTAGCGGAGAACTGCACTACTGTTTTGCAAAACCAGAAACTCGCAGCTACTTACCCCGCTGCTGCTTGCTTCAGTTGAGCCATTGTGAAAATTTACTTGACGATGTGGCGTCCGTCTCCATTTCAGCCAGACACCAGATTTTTCCACTGAATTATTTATCACGACTACATTTCCCTACATTACCATATTACCAAAAAAGAGAAGAAAATTTAGAGTGTTGCATTTTCATAGAAAATGGGGGAAGAAAAGATGTAAAAAAAAACTGGAAAAAATTGCATGCCAAAACTTTCTTCAAACCTCCTGTACATAGAAAGAAAGAGCAAGTCTGTTAATGGGAAAACAAGATTTCCTTTCATATTTCCTTTTACGTATCATCTACATCCATATACGTATATATACACACACTTCACAATCTTAAAAGAAGGACACTAAGAGTTATGTTTTGCCTGCCTGCGTACCTTCTAAAGATAACTTATTATTGTAGCCTATTCACTTCCGTAAAATGAGAACACTTGTGCAGACACTTTGAATAGAAAAGAACGTTATGGGCTTGACTCTCCTCCGGAAAAAAATATCAAGAGATATTTGATAAAAAAAAGTATAATTTCGGAATGATAATATTGCCTTCTCATAATACCCTTACAATTCCTGCGACAAAGAGAGCATGAGCAGCTGAGTGAGTACATTTATGAGTTTCTCTCTTTTGTGAAACGAAGAGAGAAAAAGGGAGTTTGTGAGCGTATCGGAGGAAGAGAGAGAGAAAAAAAGAAAGAGAAAGCGCTGAGTGGCATGAATTGTACCTGATCTGCTAAAGTCAAAATCCTCTGGTTATTTGAGACTTCAAACAACACCATATGGCAATGAAAATCCCTTTTCCAGACGTTTTCAATGAAGAAATGGATATACATACATCCATTGTTATATCCCTCTCGCTACACACACATACACACGCGCTATGTGGTGGGTTTTTTTTACAGAAGAAGCGTAATACTAGTCGTTACTCGTTACATTTTGCTGATCATACGATGACTCCGTATATAGAGCTTGACTGCTTGCTGTGAGTGTACGAATGTACACGGAAGAAAAACATACAAAGGAAGAAAAAACGGGGAGAATTTACAATCCACTATGATTACTTCCAGATGGATGAAATTCGTTTTTCACATATTAATCATACAAGGTTTCTTGGAGTGGAGAGCTATTATTTTCACTTAATCTTCCTTCTTACTCCCACTTGTAATATATAAGTATATTTTGTGCACTTACGATTATGCCTAGGCAAGTTTGCCTACTCCTACACAGTGGCACATTGTGTAACCATGTATAAAGTGGAAGACTGATAAAATAGAAAAAATGTTATTCGGATACTCCATTCAAAAATGTTATGAGAGCGCGCTCTATTTCTTTTGTAACAGCAGAAGAGCGCAGCACTCGTATGTAGCAGCAAATACATATTCATAACTGCGAAAGAATTCGATTTCCATAACGTGAAGAATATTTTCTCGACATGCTTGATTTCTTTGGTAAGATGTAGTGATTGGAGTTTTTGATATAATATATTTTTATGGCTAGCAAACGAAACTGCCCATTGGAAGAAAGGGGGGAATGGAAAGAGGGCGATTCTCTTCAATTGGCTACTTGTTCCCTCTTTAGCCATTTCAACTTTGTACGTTCTCTAACAACTTTCAACGAAATCGAGGAATTGTTTAAGGAGATTTTTTTCAATCCGATGGATTTATCTTGTGTCTCTTTAATGTAAGGTAGCATACAAGTTTGTAGATGGATGATTTATCGGGAAGTGAGCTGGCCTTTGCATGGCCTAAACTTTTTCTCAAGGATTTCCAGGAAAGAAGTCATGCAATGGGGCGCGTACATATACAGACGATTTTGTATCACTGTACGTAAGGGTAGTATGTTATGTTGCGTCAATTTTAGCGATGAAGCAGTTATTTTACCGGGAAGTAAAAGAGAATCCATTATTATTACTATTACTACTCAAAAGCCATTATTATTTTCAGTACGTTATACCCTAAGCCGGGAACAGGGAATCGAGATCATTTCTTACAACGAGTGAGATTGCCGTTAGGTCGTACTTGAGGCACTTGAGATTATCTACCTCACTTCTAAAATACTTTTACGCACCAAAAGGATGCTTAACTGATTTTGGTCGAAAGTCCAGGGATAGTCGTTCGTTAGTAATGATAACTTCAGGTTGTGGTGAGCCCATGAGTGTTAGGGCATATGAAACGAGTAAACTCTACCTACGTATGCATTGCAGTTACCTTTGGAATTGAGTTTGAAGCTGTTCTCGTAAAAAGTGCAAAGTATGGACTGTTACCATTAGACCTTATCATTATGCATTTAAGATCAGCATAACATGCAGTATTACGTTAGAAAATTGTGAAATGCAAATGTGCCATAAAATTGAATTATAAAATTTTAAAACTAAAAATACAATTTTATATTTACCTAGATTTGTTAATGGTCACAGAGTTGCTGAGTTGGACAATTGGCTTCCTCCAAATGGTCCATTCTCAAGGGTTGGTACTAAGATGAAATGCTTTTAAGCGAGAACTAAAAACTATACAGGAAATGATATGCATACTTTAAAGAACTCCTAACGGTGAATACCTAGAGTTAAAGCTGTCGTACTTTCATTTTACTTGGAAATGCTAACTGAGTTAACAATTTCAAGGGAAATACATCTATTAGCTAGATAAATATTAATGTTCCTTAATTTGTAAGGACGGATGTCTATAAAATAACTTACTGAAATTATATGTCCACATCAACGTGTCAGGAAGTATAAATTCTATGCTGTGTGCTTTTGCTGTAGCACTGAACTACGTCTGATAAAAAGAGCTGAAGCCATAGGCTCGTAGCACTGAATAAAAGAAAATGTGAGGCAATAATTGTAAAAGCACTTTTCAAATGCCTCCTTTATAATGGAAATTCGTGCTCTAGTTTTACGGTAAGTTTTAAAAGCAGTTTGCAATGAGAAATTCATGCACAACTTTTCAAAAGGATTCAATGTGGAAAGTATTTTAAAATGGCTCTTTTTATAGTACCGCCGCCCGTACAAATTATTAATAAGCTGAATATAAAGTTAACTAGTAATTTTAAGTATAATACAAATGCTACATGGTTGGAAAAGTACACGTGGACCGAGATGATCTGACTGACGTTTATGTTGGCTACTACTGAAATTGCAACAAAAATGCAGAAAACGAATGGGGAAAATAGTGTACACATTCAAGCAACTCATTTCTTCAATGTTAGACGTAAATTTGAAGCTGGTGATCCTACCTATGGTGTCCAAATTAAGAGAACATATAGCTAATCAAATAAACAGTTAGGGAAAATGGCACTTTTTACAACTATATCCGTTCTGAACTGACATGACCCCATTCCATTCTATTTATTATTTAGTGATAGCCAAATTACTTCCATAAACTACTTTTCAAAGTTTTCACTATTTCGCATTAAAAAATTGTGGTAAAATTGGCAAAATTGTCAGTTGCCATTATATCGCTTATTTGAAAGTCATCTTGTTAGCAAGCCTGAGCGGAGCCTATACATAACAGTGCATTTGCACCTAGACTTATACTTACAGATATAAGAATATACAAATTAGGTGTATAAATATACCTGTTAAAAAAGTATTCAGCTTGACTCTAAAAAGTTTCAAGTTGAGCCTGAAGAAATGAAAGAAACCCGAGACTGTTGTGGTACTAAAATGTTGAATGTTCACAAATAATATGTTATCTGGTATAATATACCGAACGGAAAAGGAAAGGCAATCTACCGCACACACACTCACACTTGAATCGAGTAGAAATCCAACGTTTTAGAAAAAAAATTATCAGCGAAAGCTTTCTTTTAAATAAAAGAGAGAAATATTTCAAAGTCGATTTCAAAGGATCTCACCATTTTCACGTCTCTTGAGAAGTCCTTACATTTTCATTTATCTTCTCCATTGTTTTTCTCATAATCCGTCCGGCCGTCTGAAATATAAGCTCACTAGGGAGGGAGGTGAGGTGTATAGTATATGGATTCATGAGAATCACTTTTACACAGCAATTCTCCTGATACGATTCAACTCCCATACGCTGTGCTGTAAATTTTGGGTTCCTCAGAGTCTTCCGTCCGTACATTACAGCTTCAACGTTGGCTTTTCTCGACATCAATCTAGTAGACCTAAAAAATGCGGACTACATAAGACTAGCGTAAACTTTGTATGCAAATCAGGATTTTCACTATACTTTTTAATATTAAGTAGGTATCTGTTATTGTGTGTTACATTGGTTCGATTTGCAAAGAGCTAAACTTTCCATACACGTTCCAACTTTGTAACGACGAATAAAAATTATTTCCAAATTTTCATACGACCTACATACTTTCATACTACAAAATTTAACGAAATTAATGTCTTTTCTAATCTAATTTTCAACGGAAACGCTTTCACATTCCCAGCTGATGTTACATGTTGAATCCAACTGACACTGATTCTGTTTTCCCATTAAACTAAATTTTCCATACATTTCCTCTTATTAAATATGTACTTATCCTTATTATTATTATAACATTCAAATGGAAGCAATTTAAAATCCTTCCTTCTGAACAAAAAACGAGATAACGATATAAATTAATAAAACATATGACATACATATTGTATCGTTGGAACATTGTTACACCAGTTGGGAGTGGATGATGCAGAAAAACACAGACGTGTTGTGAAATTCCAGGAGACAGAAGAGAGCACAAGGATACTGTGTTTTCGATCTAAATGTACTTTTGGAGTAAAAGTGCTGAAGAGAATTTTTGTGTCATGCGTTCAGTCTGGATTAGGCAGAACGTGTGAATGGGGATTCTTTGGAAAACTGCAGTTTTGTAGTAGTCCATAAAGAAATATGGAATGCAGACAAGGAATAGTTTCTGAAGTTTATAATTTCGCAATGCCTCTATAGAAGATTGCAGTTTCGTTTCCAGCGTGTTAGGTTTAACATGTTGTAGGAATAGGGCGGAAAAGAAATCCTTCTGACTTGCTGTCTGCTCCGAAATTTCTTCTTGGATGAGTTCTCATCTGGTACCCGTTAAGCAATAACTGTGCAACAATGTGTGTTGTAAGGCCGAAGTAATGCACGCAATCTTTTAAAACAGAAGATCTATACAGAGAATTAAGCTTTTTAGAACTTATCCAAGCAGATTCGTCCCTTCCTGTAAAGCTGTCCGTCTACTTTTTAATTCCAGCTAGTCAACTATAAACAAGCGAAAACGAATTACATCACGGAATATGATCATCCTCACGGCAAGTTTCATTTACTCGACTGGGAGTATACAATTCCCAGACCTTTCATGGGCGGAATGGTTTGATACACAGTTTTATCTTCCTCATAGTTGGATGCCCTTGGTCTGAGAGTCCTTATATGATTCACTCATAGTACGAGCCCGTGAAGCAAGTTATAAAACTTGTAAGTTGTACGGAAGAGCTGCTGTGACTTTTAGCCCCTTTCCGCCGTTTGCTGTCCCGTTATGTTTTTCAGTCTTTAAATAAATGTTTAATTTGTTGTCCACATCCTTGAAAGTAAAGCAAAGTTTTATGTCGCACCGAAATTCATAGTGCCGCATTGGAGGATGCGGATGTGACAGATTCTATGAGATTCTTTATGTTCAGCTCTGTTTTTTTTCAGTAAAAATGCAATGCTGTGGTGGATTGGTGTAGATGCTCCATTTTCAGCGAGGTAAACTTCGCTGCCGACTTATAAAATAAACGTGAAGCTATCCCTAGAAATTTAATAGATAAATTTTGAATTTGGTATTGAATGTGGCAAACAGGGAAACTAACTTGGAAGGTTAGAACTTGTATGGCCGTGTAGAAGTTGTTTGTGTAAGCAGGACCTGTTATATTTTTGCTAGTTTTAACTTTAAACTTTTAAGCATACATGATAGAAAATGAATTCCATACTCACATATCACTCGTGAATATTTTTATTACAAAACTTAGCCAATGCTCGATGCAACAACATGACTATAAAATTTCTTTCAGGAAAATTGGGTTACAAGACATCGGATATGCGGTAATAAATACAAAATTCATTTGAAATGCGATGCAGTAGAAATGCATTGTACACCTTTTGAGTATTTCGCCAATTTGACTCATTATTATTAATTATGATACTTTTTAAAATTTTCTCTTTTGTATCTTTTACCGCATGTATGTGTGTAAATCAATCTTTCAAGTGGAGACAAAGGTTCAACCGAAGCGAAAGAAAGTAAAACAGAAAATACATGAAAGACGTAAATAATAAAATCGTCGTAAACGCCGTAGAAAAGGTGCACTATTGTTTAAAATTGACTTCAAGGTTATCCTGGTCAATCAGTATTTGTCAAACTTTATAAAATGGTATGGGTATGTGGTATTTAAGTACCAAATTTCAGCTCATTTGGAGACGTTTTAAATTTTACCCCTTTGGTTCTCCCCGGCGGGTTGACATCATGTGCCTATGTCCACCCTCCTTCAAGCTATTTAATAAATTTATCGATTATCGAAAACAACGTTCCAATAAGAGTTAACGTGTTGAAGTGGTGAGCAAAACAATATTTGACCTTAAAATGACCTCTGGAGGTCACCCGGGTCAGCCAATCACTGTCAAACTTTATAAAACACTATAGTAATGTATGTGGTACTTGTATAACAAATTTCAGCTTATTTGGATGTGTTTTACACTTATACCCCTTCGCCCCCCCCGGGGGTTGACCCTAAGTGTCTATATTCGAAGTCGTCCGAGCGGTTATATATATATATAAATATTTATCAACTGGAGAAAATAGGTTTTTGAAATCCGTTTATGTTCACGAGCTATCGACCAGACGAAATTAACATCTAGAGACAACTATTCCAATAATGGAGATAAACAAGCCTTTGTTTGTGCAAATGTATTAACGGAGCATATAATGCTGCACTTTTGCATTATTGCAATTTTGGTAACATTTTTAACTTTCATCGTGTCCACAATATTTATCACTTACGTATATCACTAACCTTTTTACATTTCAATATGCAGCTTACCTGCCTAAAATCATCATAAAATTTTCTTGATAGAAGTATAGGTACTGGAATTACAAAAAAAGTATTTTGCGAACATACTACTTACTATACGTGCATACGTTATGAACTATTGCATGCAGTTTGCAATTATCAGAGTTCAGACAGAGATATTGCTGCTACAGCCGCTGAGAAAAAATGCAAAAAGTGAACTGTTCGCACCAGGTCTCGAACCTGGGACCTTCTGTGTGTTAGACAGATGTGATAACCACTACACTATGCGAACTCCATTGAGAAGAGGTGCTGAAAATACACTCTCTTAGCATTCTATAACCCTATACAATAGTTGAATTTCATGCTTGTACTGCATTAAATTGCCTAACGCATGATGATATTGACGATACTAAACAATGTACTTATTACATTCGAGCAACCAAAACAAACAACTTTATGCACTTGCACAATATTGTTTACTTGGTCAAATGGATGGAGTAGGCATTTCCTGCCTTACCTTGTGTCCTTTTTGGGGATAGGTTGGGCCAGGGCCATCACAATTTCATTGGTGTCACAAAATTGCTGTGTCTAGTCCTCGTATAAAGTATAACAACTAACATCGATAAAAAAATGCCTATGAACCTACCAGTTTGAATTATATAGGTACACATTTCCTAGTAAAAAGTTCAATTAAAGAGTATTTAATGCTTATTAATTATACTTTTAATAGTTCTATGAAGTTCTACACATATGATTATAGCCAAATTAAAGCTGTTGTATTCTTTTTTGCCAATTTGCAATTCATATTCTAAATTTCCGGTTGCTTTATGAGAGTTTCTAGAAAGGTATCATCGTTTCGTCTGTATGTTGGTTCAATTTTGATGAACCTATATTTATCTCTGGTGGTCTCCAGTCTTGTATCTTGGTTTCCTGGAAAATTTGTTTGTCCTAAATAGACGTATATGCAACATAAAGTAGGCACAAATGGCAAGAAGTTTGACAGGCTGCATAATACCCATTTGTGAATTACATTTGAGGGAGGCCCATTAGTTCAAAGATTAATCAATATTGGAAATGGAAACCCCACAAAACTGTCATTTGAATGGCGTCCTTAGGTATACTTAGAAGCATCATTTGTGTAGGTAACATCTTCGGTTACATATCCACTCAATAGTATTGGTTAGTTTAGTACTAGCACTGTACAGGAACGTTCTGACAAGATTGGACATGCATTTTTCATTTGGCTGCTACTAAAATAGATAGCGAAGCGCTTAAATAAAGTAAGCTTTTCATTTTTGAATACATCTGAGCAACGATGAATGCAATTTGAGATGCAAATTGTAGACCAGTCGTAACAATAAATGTAGAGCAACAGAAGTATGATCTCGACTCCCGACATGTACATCACTCGTCAATTTCATAACAAAAGAGAATTCACCGTTCCACTCTCATACTGAATCAAAGCCATATATACCGAATTGCTGAGTCATTTTACCGGTAACACCCCGGCAGACACAAGTCACAACTTGGAATAAATAAACTTATATCTGATGCACTTTGAAACTGCAGACAAAATGAGATTCTAAACATGATTTTGTTGTAGGTAAACTAACACAACTAAAACATCATAGCAAACATGGTTTTTGCTGTTTGGTTGATTTCTTGTTCGCTGTCATCTCTATCTCCCTAAATTAAGCAAGTATGTCACGGCAAGATATACAATCTATTTATTTTATGTGTACTCATAGAGAAAGAGCAATAATGTAGACAAAGTTCCGTAAACGAGGGAACCTGTCTATAAAAATAGTTGTTCAATAGCTTCAACTAGCAGTAATGGTATGTTGCACAAATAGCCGAAGCAATGAAATAGAAACAGAGAG
>JAHZNE010007158.1:0-39607 GCA_027744055.1 Callyntrura sp. NNG-2020 | reverse complement strand
ATTACGAGATGGTTGTTAACCCGCACCTATTTAATTGATATTTTTTAAATCATATTTCGCAGTAAATATTGTATAATAGTTGCATATTTGCTTGATTCATACTGCATAGCAGTTTACTCTATACTAATAAGTATCAATTGGCAGACATCAAACATTGTTAGATTTGGTTGATTTTTATTTGTAAAATACTTCACATACCAACGGGTTTGCTTGTATTTGCAACAACTTGATATCCAGGAAATAATACGACGGCGTGGAACTCTACATTATTGTCACTATGGAATCCGGGAATGTATTTGATGTTGAAGTCGTCTATTGCAATAAAATCTTCGGGTACTGGAATGACAGAACGGTCTTCTTTGTTGATACAATAAACAACACCTGGAAGCAGAAACCATTTTCATCATTAGTAGATTTTTGTGAAAACCATAAATAAGTTTGATCAACTTGTTTAACACGCTTAGATAGATAATATATTTTACCGATTGTCCTAAACGGTGGTACAATGTTGCATATATGGCAAAAATCTGAACCACCCAAAGTGTTAACGCAAACATCCAACATGAACCTAGCAATTCGTTGATGATCGGATGTTGTTACCTTCTCCTCCGCATCAATCCACAACATGTTTTTCTACGTATTAAATAAATTATCAATTATGTATTGGTGGTATCAAAAAACAAATTGTTTGCAACAAAAATAGAACAAAGCATGAATACGCTTTGAATTTTACATGAATATTAGAACAAAGCATAATAACTGGTATATACTAATAAATCTAGATGACACACATAATTAAACTATGTACGTTTCTTTACTGATTGTAGAACTTTGTAATAACGTTTCTAAAGTATAGTGAGGCACGATGTGTATTACCTTTGTCAAGAAACCTCGATATTTTTCACTTAAACGAGGCCCGCTATATTCGTTTACTTCCAGTCCTGTGCAGATATCCAGTAATAACACTTCCTGAGGGTACAGGTACATGGATCGCCCTAAAATTATTAAATTAATTTAGTATTATCCATTTTAACCATATATTAATTACAATATGTTATGAATTTGTAATTTCACTGCGTACCAAATGTCCGGTCGAGGAAATCACTAGACAATGCAACCGCTATGAGATCGTGGGGGTAGATATTCCGTTGACTTAAGTGGTGAAGAATGTTAATGAAACTTCTTCCGTGTGTACTACAGAATGATTGCATTGGCATGTTCATCATACGTGTCTGTAGTTCTCCCACAATCTCTCTGTACAAGTCATTACAGTCAGTGCTGAAAGTTGTTAGTCCGGCACAGATATACTCCAAATCTCTACTTCGCATGATGCTAACATTTCCATTTAGTTTTTTAACAATTGCTTGCAGCAATGGGCCGTGAAAGATTCTTGCTTTCATCGCCAACAAAATTAGAGATGCACAAGCATGAATATCAATCCTTGGAATTTCGGATACAAAGGCATCTAAAAAATTGTATACATCGTTCCCCAACGAATAATTAGTTGATAGTGTGATTGCCTTAGCCACAGCAGAAATACTAGGTGACGGAGTCCTACAAGCGTTTTCAGCTACAATTTTTAACATCTTTTGTAACACATTTTTGTCGGTTACTTTTGTTTTCGTCCTTACAAAACCAACGGATACAACTGCTACTTCTTCTGGCGTCAGCTCGTCAATGAATTTCGGTAGGTTATATTCTATATTGTAAATACTTAAAGTGTCAGGTAATGTCTTTACTCCTCCAAAGCAAAACATCATTCGAATAAACTCTTCTTTTGATAAATGATCAACACGCCGATACAATCTCTTCACTAATTCCCAATGGAACTTCGACTCAGTTGATAAACCTGCAGAATACATCAAATCTGCCACATTAAACTGATATTCAAGATTCCATGCTCGTTCGGAAAGGCGATGAAGGCAGAGATCATCCAATGGTGTCCAGATTTTCCTGTAGTCTTTATCTTTGGCGCGAGGTCGTTTGGGAAAGCGCTGGAGAGTATAAAATACTAGAAGTACTTCAATGTCAGTCAGGTTTGAGCATTGGCTAATGAGATCAGTGAAGACAGTTTCATATTTCTGATCTGTTATATATTCATCGGGTTCCTCGTTACACAATTCGATGAATGATTTGACGGAAGCATTTACTGTTTCCTCACCCTCTGGAGTTAATCTTCCATCTTCAGTCATTAATCTAGAGAAAACTGCCTGCTGGAAGAACAAGGTCTGATATTCCGGGTGACTCTTCAGGTACGTATACGCAGGGTTTTCTAGCTTTTCTGTCGGGGATGGATGAAACCACCTTGGTTCTTCATCGCTTACTTTCTTTTGTTTAGCTGCAGTATTTGCAGAATGATCTTTCTTCTTCTTCTCTTCTTCATCATTTGAGAAACAACGAGAACTTACCAACTGAAGGATGGCCGACGACTTTCTGTTAACATCAAACACCTTCAGTGTGGTGAAGGAACTAGGTAAAGTGCTATAGGAAGCAACGTTGATTTGTGCATTTTTGCATATAGTCCCGTTAACCAATTGGAAAGCTACAAAGTAAAACAACAAATTAATCTAAAGGCCCGGATCTGATTCGACCTTATTTAATAGTTCATGGTCAGATCTAGATTATACCGTGTCATGCTCGTATTCATTTTAGCAAGCACTTAAAATAAATGAATGCAAACATGCCCGGTAACCTTGTGATATTACATTCAACGCGTAATTAACTAAGAATAACGACTGTAGCTGTAAAAAGTTCTGCCAATGAAATTCGTTACAGATACGGTAAAGCATTAAATATCATAATTTTGAAAATATTCCATGATGGTCGAAAAATAATTCTCCGAATCTGGAAATACTGTTGTTAATTTTAAATGTTAGTATAAGGAAAATATAATTAAAAACAGCGTCATATAAATATTTGATCAGCTTGGTAGTACTAAACACTTGAAATCGTTTATTTAACAATGAAAAAGGGCGGACGTGCATCTGGTATTATTTAACAAACAAACTTAAAACTAATTAAGGCTATAAAAAAGGTATACAGCTTGGATATATTATTATCATTGAAACTTTCTTCTATTTAGACGACCTATACAGAAAGGGAAACTACAAGTACGTAAATTAAAATTAGCTCTTTTAAAATACTTTTAAAATATTCTCGTATAACCGTAATGATTATGTTGATATTAATTATTGTTAAACATAAGCTAAATTAGTAAGTATTCATACATTGATGAAAATATAGTAATTTAATTACTGAAATAAATAATTTATGATTACTTAATTATTATTACGTTTCATTCAAATCATACCTGAGGATCTTAATATTGCTGAAATTCCTACTTGGGCAACTCTGTTGCACGCGTACATATTGATATGAGCCACGGTTTCCTTGTTGCTCCAAGTGAATGACTTAAGTTTGACGCTAACCTTCCTATGATTTAGTTAGATTAGAGCTTTACTTGGCAATATAAAAATGTACACAGGCCGACCGGTATTTGAGTTCATTATTCGGATGAATCCATGTAACCTGTACGAAAGATTCATACTTTATGATCTTTCCTTATAAACACATGGTTTAAAATTACAAGTATCATAAATAACAGTTTACCTTTAAATCTCTAGTCCTTTTCTGTGGCGCAATGCGGGCATATAATTAAAGCTGAATTTGGCCTGGGTGATTAGTGATTACGGTAAAAACTTGAGTAACGATACTGAGCTTCACTGTTTAATGCTTCGTTTTCTGTTGATTAATTGATATTTACAATATAACGTATAACATAAAATGCTCTAGGCATATTTTAATAAGTTAATCGTTTCTGAACGAAAGTAATAACACTGATAATGTATATTTATCATATCATACATGTCAAAAAGGTTAAAAGGTATTGTAATCAGTTGTTCAAAATCGATACCATTTCTTTAGTCATTGGTGGAACATCTTGCATAATTTTTGCTGACACTCCACTGCGACACAAAATATAACTTTAAAATGACAAAGAAACAAATATCTGATATCTGATATTTGATATCTGAACAAATTTAACTTTCAACTAACAAGTAAAATGACAGCATAAAGACAGCTGAATGCATCATTGTTGTCAATATTTCTTCGAAAAGTATCTACTTCGAAAAATCTAAAGTCAAAATTTTGTATAAAACATTAAGATCTTACTTAGAGCGAATTTTACCGTTTCCACAACTAGTTCCTAAATCTCAACCTTTGACATTAACTGCATGATACCCAAAAACATAACCAGTTGATATCATACAATATACTGAATTTGAGGGAGAATGTTTGTATAAAAATTCCGATACAGCGTTTCTACTTACAACACAACCCTATTGTCTTCTCAATTTCAAGGTCCCGAGGTCCAGTTCCATGTATTTAGGAGAAAATAGTTAAAAATTGTATGATAATCTATTGCCCCTACAAAATCACCATGAATTTCACAACACAACCTTTGGAAGGACAGGTGTAC
This sequence comes from Callyntrura sp. NNG-2020, assembly GCA_027744055.1. Lineage (NCBI taxonomy): Eukaryota > Metazoa > Arthropoda > Collembola > Entomobryomorpha > Paronellidae > Callyntrura > Callyntrura sp. NNG-2020. The sequence goes on along the minus strand of JAHZNE010007158.1, from coordinate 35,127 downwards.
CTTACGTATTCTGTTGACGTAGATATTTCAATATCTACAATACAATCTAAATCTAGCAGTGTATTCAAAAAGTACGTATATAATGTTTTGCATTTTGTTAACAACAAAATGAAGTCAAGCGAGTGTGTCGTTCAAGCACAGCATCTCCTCCACGTTCAAACTGTACTGGAACTTCTCACGAGCGACAAATTCCCTACTTCTACTCCAAAAATTCCTAGGTGTATGTCGGTTCGTTCTCACCTACCTATTATTGTTTCTAAGCTGTTACGCGTACTTTTCGGTATCGTTCGGGGTTGGGTCCACTTTTACTTCTGAACTATGTCAGACTAATCACCTCACTATACTCATGCTGCCTTTATCATTAATTAATTATTGTCTTCAATGTACTATTGTCTTTTGTCACGTCTGTCTTTGTTTGCTTAATCTATTCCAATTCTTTGAAGAAAAGGTCTTCCAAATTTCTACACAAGAAATAACATTCTTTCATGAAGCAGCAGCGTCCATCCAATAGCAATGATATGCTGTCAGTCGGTCAGTTGTTTTCAGAGAAAAACTTTGTACTATTAGCAACCCTGCAAAATCTTCTTCATTTGCCGCAAACTTTTAACGTGTACAGGAAATGAAATCATGTTTCGATATTCCGCGGTTTATGCATTACCCATATTGCATAACCCCGGATGTTCTGCAAGCTATACTCCCACGCTCTCAAAGATTCTGCAGGGTTGACTATGATATACATAGATACAAACACGTAGATGTTTTGGTCTAATGTTCCCAAGCAGCTCCCGCCATATGATTCGTCTATCGCAAGACTGCAGTAAACTATGCAAGTTACAAATTACTTAAGGGGTGCACTGTGTTAGAATGAAACTGGCAGAAAATATGTACGATCAGACGAGACGCAAAACTGTGTACGTCCTATATTTATGGGCGTAACGGTTGCCTTCAGTAACTTGTGAGGGCAAAAATTGTAGCGGTTTTACGATATTTAAAAATTGTTTAACATAAAACTTGTTTGAAAATGTTAAAACTTTAACTAAAATTTCCTGGATTAGTTTACAATTTTTTTTTATTGTGAACAGGTACTTAAAAATGCTCGATTTTGTATACCACAATGAAATCATTTTTTTCCTTTCAAGCTGCAGGAGTAGCAGGAGGTTATTAATGATGCTGCCGGTAACGGTAACTCTAACTCCGTATGTTTCATGCACTCTTTTACCACCAATGCACTCGCACCACATTTTTACAATTTTTACCTAGTGCATACCCTTAAGTATTCCCATGCTGGAATTGCAATGTTGTGAATACTATTAATCCTTTGTCGTTGTCTTTGTTCAGAACGAGAATAAAGCAAACAAACAGTAGATATATATAGAAGTGACCATAGATGAATTCAATTTACTGTTATAAGAATCTTCATCGTGAATCGTTATACATAACAGAGTAAATTGCCGCCATCTCATAAGCTTTACATTAGAAACCAAAAGTTTTACTCTATGACGTCCAAATGATGAATGCAACGATTAGTTGTCCTCAAATGACGGCAATTTACTCGGTAATGTATAAGAGAATGGGCGCTAGTTTCTATCAACAGTACAACTGTCCGTTCGTTGTACTTAAGTAAAATATTGATTGATAATTTATTAAATAGATAATAAAATAAATGCCAATATAGGTAAGAAAACATTAATGTTTCGCATTTCTTCATTAATAAATAAAATACATATTTTATACACATGGTACATAACCTCTTCACGAAAACGTCTCACAAGTCAAAATTTTTACAGGAAGAAACTATCCAGTTGACTATTTTTATAGTCCCGTGTCGTCTAGGTTTCATCAGATTCTTCGTTTAATTTATATTTTATTATTATGATGCAGATACATCGGATCGCAATCTGATTCAATCAAACAAATGTTTCGTTCAAAATTTGAGGCGCAAATAATGGGGAATTAAATCATTTGAATTAATGGCTTACTTAATTTGGTCTGTGATTTGTGTAAGAACGAGTTAAATTTTAATGAAACATTTAAAGACATACTTTTTTAAAAGTGTGATGTGTCTGTCTACGCAGGTTAAATATAGCCGAATTTATACTATGAAGTGGGAAAAGCTATTCGTGCAGAGATACCGTAACGGTCATTCAGCATCACAATGGGTATTTGAATAAGTAAACTAAACCCCATCCTGTTGTTATAAAAAAACTTGAAGGTAGGGGTTTCTTGTTATTGTAATTTATATGGTCTTACAAGAAGACCATATAATTTTACTATGCTGCTGTTTTTTATGGAATGATTATGTTTATTTAAAAACGAATTAAAAATTCTGAATGAAGTTTTTTTGCAAACAGAATAAATTTGGTAATTTCTCCGCTAAAAGGTAGAAAATAAGGTCCAGAATAGCGAGTGGAGTAATGAAAAATTAATAAAATCGGAGTAAACTTACAGTACAGATAGATAATTCAAAATAGTTGACCCCTTTGCGTGCCATGGAATGTGAAAGTATATAGTCGTTCATGTCAATTAATTGTAATGGTGCGTTCAGTAAATGGCTTGGAATACACGTCATAACAGATACGGATATGATAAAACTACAGCGCTCCCTAGCAATAGAAAATATGGACTAAATTTTGAAGCTTTGCATTTTAACTAGCAGTTAGAAGCCAAACTCGTACCCTGTTCGTACTTGTATATTATAAGTATGCCATGTTTCGCTCGGACCGACCAATGTCTGTGGGTTCCAGCAGCTGCGGTCAAGGTCTATAGGTGCAAGTTCATTATATCATCAAGATCAAGAGTAGAAAAGAAGAGAATATAAATAAGACTCGGAAGACCCCTCTGTGCAAAATTTACAAGTTTTTTTTTATAGTTTCACGTCTCACTCTTTGATGAGCATTGTGATTGTGAGTTTGTGAGATTCACCACCACCGATGAACAAGTGTGTATACAATGCAGCACGTAAGGAAAATAGCAGAGGAAATAAAAAGTTTCCATGAAATGCAAACATACTACTTCTATCATGTATAATATGATACGCATCATTAACTTAACACCCATGTTTCCCATGAAAATCAACTTAGACTTGAAATCAAAAGGATTATTTTAATAATGGAGTAAAAGCAGAACAATAGATAGCTGTAAAATATCTGCCGCATTAAAGTAGCCTTAAAATCTAAAAACTTGGAAAGCAATTACTAATATTAAAGGTGACGAGGTTTATGAAAATGTCGGGATTAACACTGTCTAAAAATGCAAACGTTGAAGAATGAAGGTCATGCGACTTGACGTATGTTTTGTTATAACTTTATGTCAAATAACCGAAAGTTCCGATTTAATGCTTTTTAATTCGTTAATGTCGAATGTTAATGAAACTACATATGCACCGTTTACACGTGTCTAACATTGCAAGCGAAAATATTTACGATGAATGTGTGTTAAACAAGTATGCAGTTATATTTAACATAGGCTTTAACATGTTTCAAAGAAAGTAAATTAACATCAGAACACAAAAAGGACGTTATGAAACCGAGAACAACTGTAACAATGCACCGACGACTGTGTAAATGCTTATATCCTGTGGATTGAAGATAATGACCGTAATGACGACAAAAAAGTTAATAACATGTCGTAGTATACAATATACAAATACAAGCTCACATCCACATAAGTATTAAATATATTTCATCTGCTGTTTACGTAAGGTTAGGAGGGAGAGACAAAAAAGGGAGGAAATGAGTCGATGTTTTCCTCTCCGAAAAAATATATCTAGATATGACCACTTCCATTCTAGTTAGGATTAGTATGAAATACATGCAAACATTATAAAAATGGATGCATAATGTAATCTGTACAAGGTATGTATGTTGTGCACGGAATCTATTACTACTGAGGTCTTCCATTTGCCCGACCGAAGTGAGGTCTGAAACTCATTAAATGTTAGATTTTATTAAGTCAGACATTTTGACTTACAATTTATATCATATTTTTTATTTCTACTTCTCCTTTTGTATAAAACAGGTCGCTGTAAATGACTAGTTATGTCATGTCTACCTTGTCCGTTAAGCAGATACATAGATACAAAGAATGCATCATTGTCAGACAATAAAATCTTTTTCCACATTAATGGAAACTAAAAAAAATCAGATTATACAGCTAACACGGTAGAAGAAAGAAGAGCAATAATGTTATATGTTGTCAGTAGTAATGACGTTATACATAAAAAATGTATTGCTATTGCTATTGCTCCGTAGGTAACAACAGACAGGATCCACATCAACATAAGCACAGTAATACGGCATCGTCCTGTTGTTGGGTGTGGGAATCTAAAAAAAAGTTTCAGTTTCGAATAGTTGGTTGATCGGTCCCTCTCTTATTGCATTGCTTTTTCTGCTCCTTCCGCTCCTCACCGTCCTTCTTCCTGTCAGGTAACACTACATTTACCCTCCATCCATCAGGCAAGCAATACCTCAACAAAAATATTTCTACTCGTGCATGGTCCAACGTATGGTTCATATCATGTGCCTGCGTGAGCCACCGTCGAACCAACCCTATCCATCCGTCGTCGCGTCAGTTATAACAGGAAAAGGTAAAATTTAACAGATACACCAGATATTATATTTCAAACCCCATCCATCCCCTACGTTCTACACGAGAAGTAGCAAACAGTTAATTGTTGATACAGGTAGGCATCCCTTTCGATTCATCTCCCTTTTATTATACATATTACATTACTCATCGTCATCATCATCAGGATAACACAATATCCTTCACATGAACATTTTATTTCGTCTCATTGTTATTTTCTATATTATTGTGCTGACTCAACTTTGCTCGCTGTCTGCCTCAAACATGATGTTGTATATAGTAAAGTGGTCTTACTCATTCTAGTCTACTGTAAAAAGCTTATCATCATCGCCAACTGCTAGCCTCACCTGTATACAATTCGTAGCACAAAGTTCTTTTTAATAATGAGTAGCCCAACATTTACTGTAGTACATGCATAATATAAGCCAGACAATGAAGGTTTACGTTGATGAGCGGAGAGGATTGTTGGGCTACGGCTATCTATCTTGTTGTACAACAAACGCCAACCATCAACAAAGCATCACTCTCAAGCAGACGATGAATACGATGTTAATGGTTGATTGTATAGGTGTAATTCTTGCTCCATCTCTAGTCGCTGTTACTTCGATCCACATACTATCTTATGTTTTCAAGTTTCAACAGTCAGTTGCTCTGGGATATTTCCTTCGTGAGTATCATCAGGAAGGCTTTCGAAGACACGACAGTTGGTCAGCGTACTAAAACGGCCTTGCCGGATATTTTGGTGAATTTGAGGTTGTGACGGTTTGACAGGAGATAAAGGGGGTTTTTTAAAAGGCACTCTTGTGCTGGCATTTTAAAAATACAGTGTTGTTCGTTGCGTCCGAGATTCCGAGATCATTGTGGTGGTGTGATGTTAATACCAGGAAAAATTTGTAATCTCATGTTGCCCCATGCTGTGAAAATGCACAAATTAGGGATTTGAGTAAGTTTCCTTGCACAACTGGATTAGAAACCGAAAGGTTCTAGTGGGAACGTAATCCCGAAAACGGAAGTACTAAAACATTTTCTATCTAGGTAAATGTCAACTAGTTTAGAGTAGTCGTAAATAAGTGAAGCATATCTTTAAATAGTATTTAACGGGGTGAGAGTTCACGAACCTAGCATGATTGTAACAGAAATCTGACTTGGTAAACAATCTCCGTTGCATGAAGTCGGCGTTGTAACCATGTGTTTTTTCTTTTGAAGTATTTTCGTGTCATGACAACTATATTGGTATTACATATGTCCTTAGTTTTAAAATGATAAAAAAAGAAAAGAAAAAAAAACATTTCGTGGTCGGTTGAACCGTTGTTACAGTAGTAGTTACAATATTTTACTAGTGGGTGATTTTCTGTGAATCGTTGACATTGTTGCGTTGTAATATGAATGACTGTACAAAAGGATAACAACTAAAACAAGCGTTGGAAAAACCTTCCTTTACTCATTAAGGCGAATTTCCTCTCTTTTTGTCATGGACACTGGTCACCGCACCAGTAACATTCGCATTACGTGCATGACGTTCTTTTCAAGATGCTGAAATCATAAGTAGGTCTTACGGTTGTTTTGCATCTAACAAAGCACCTCTCTTGTATGCGCACGATTTGTAGTAAACAAAACTTTTTTTTTGAAACTTTAAAACGTACCAAGTGTTTAAATTTATTGTGTTAGGTTAAATGACAAGGATAAACAAAAACATCCCAATGCTTCTCTCAATTAATTTTCGTCTATGTTGCAGAAATTTCATTGACAGTGCATGTTATCTCCACTATTTATGCAAGGACCTTCTACACAGTTCATATGGATATTGGAAATGACCATTGCCAGTCGCCAACAGCAACGACGATTGATGGGTGATGCAAAAGTGTTGACCAAGAAAACAATTGCTGTGAATAGTTGACATCCGTCGGTGTGAACCCTAGCTGTTAGTAACAGTTAGCCTTTTCATCTAATTCAAAATTATAGGAATATTCTGTGCACGTACACACTTTATTAATTTCAGACAGAGACAATAAAACTAAAAGTTGCTATTGTAACTCAAAGCCAGTTGTTTATTTTGTGAAGGGCAGTCCTTGTAGTGAGTAAAGAAGAAAATTTTGTAATCAGATTTCTCCGAGAGAAAATTACAATTACGGAAAACAAGCTAACTGGTTAGACCTTGTACAAAAGTGAGTTTCCTCGTCAAGACCACTATACACACCTTAATGTTTACGTGATTGTAGATAGCGAAACGGAGCATTATAATTATCACGGTGAGAATAAGACAGCTCGTTTCCGTCACACATGCATGGAATCTCGACTGTTTTCTGGGTAGCACAACAAGGCCTGTGGTGGGGATCCCGATGACGTTGTAAGTTCGTGGGAAATGACCAGCAAAAGACCGGAATTGTTAAGGAATCGCTAACCATCGACGATGCCATTGGACGAGTTGAGTTGAGTGACTTTGTTGTATTACGAAGTGATTGAAACAAAATAAAAAAGTAAATGGTGCAAGAATACTCTGTATTTACACAACAGGAGGACTTACAGTAGTGGTCACAGGAGGATACAGTTAGTTGTTACCTGCTGTTTTATAGCATATTATTACTACCACTTACCACCATCGGCATCTTGATTACTACATTCTACAGGACGATTGATACAAAACACGGACACGAAAAGACAACGCATACAATCATACAGACGTGTTTTCCTCTATCAAAGAATTCGCACAAAAACTGTATCGATCACCGTCAACAGTTGCAAGCAGTGGTGTAAATATACAGGTACGTAATATAAAAGACAGAATGATTTCCTATTTCATAGTCGTATCGTAACTTCATAACATGGCTGATAATAACATACATTTTTCATAATAATGAATGTCCAACGCTTCAAAAGTTAAAAATACACGTTTTTGTTTTTTTAAATTGTACATACTCGTACAAAAACTACTTTTGGTCTTACTAGGAGTACTAGGATATACCCATTTTTCTTACTAACTAACTATAGTCTATACTGAGGTTAGTCGGGCCTGATATGCCGTGGTAGAGTTTGTGGAGTGCGTGCATTATGTGTCATGATAGTAGTCATAGCGGTTCTTGTAATTGGTCAAACTGTTGCTTTGCTTAGTTACATGTTTGTGCAGCACAACTAGAGTGGAATGTTATAATGGTAGGGTTTGCGTTTTGCATCTCTATCGCCGTCATGCAACTCACAATACAGAAATGACTATTTTAATATAGCAACAAGTGCAGATAATTATAGTAATACAGTTTAGCAGAGAAACCAACACCACTTCTCTGCGTAAACATGCGATCGCAGAAAACAGTGCGAAACAAGTCATTTTTTCATTTGAAAGTTCGTTTATCTGTATTTTTTTGGAAGAAAATCTATCCTTCTTCTCGAATGAATGGGGCAAAAGATAGAGTTAAAAGCCAAAGAAAACGATGATGATAATAATAATAAATGGAGGAAATTAGTACGGAAGGCGATTTTTCTGTTGTTATTATGTTACTTCTCTATTCCTATTCAATTGGTACGACTGACTGTGTACAGGAATCATAAAATGAAGTAATAACAGGACATGTAACACAAGAGAGGGGAGCGTGGAGTAAAATGACATGCTTCATCTATAATGATATTCTGATTTAAGTTTTAATGAGTTCTTTGTGGCATACAGCATACGTTTAAAATATTCAAACCACGAACTGTGAGTGCTATGTTGCTGCTGTTAATGAATGTTAGTGATGTAATTTTAGTGCTTAAAATTTTCCTCTTTTTTATATAATCGTTCGTCATAATATGCATATGTGCATGTATATGTAAATTGTAAACACATTTCAAGACTATAACACCTTGTTAGCTTTAATTGATACATTATACATAAAACATGACTCCAATGATTGCAGTTAACAGTTTGTGCGCGTGGCTTGTGTAGATTTCTTTCGTAGGACACTTTGCTTACATGCGAGAATACGGGCAAGTTTTTACTAAAGCAGGGCAAAATATAAAATCAATGATGTACACAGAGATTGGAGTTCATGAACGATTTGTTTACCTAGAAAGATAGATTTACATATGCCATTTACTCGTACTGCCCGCTGGTATCAATTAGACGACAACTATGCCAACGTGATAATCTCCTCTAGTACAACACGCAGTAACTTTTTAGAGTGAAACATTTTTACTGATGATGATAAGTGTTGTTCAATCAAGTTGAGTTGCAGAAACTGGCCGTTCGTTCGTTGGTAACGTTTCTACCTCCCCCGTCTCTCCGTCCCGTCGTCATCTCTGTATCTGGTCTGTTGTCTGTACAAGAGGTGTGCGAGTGCATGCATTGTGTAAATGTACAAAATGACCGAGTTGAAGTGTAAATAAAAAAATCAATGAGGCATTTTACTCCCCGTTGGATAATAGCATTGTTGTTGCTTTTACAACGCAATCTAACACGATGCTATATCATCATCATAATCACGTGTGTATAAAGAGAAAAAAAATATTAGAATCAGAAAGATAAGAGAAAAAGACCACATACTCCTTCAACTTCAACTGCATTATTATTTTCTACACGACATTAAAGTTCGTGTTTCTCTGGGAGGCGCAAACAATTTATTTAGAACTAGCTAAGTGCACACTCTACAGTTTTCGTAAAAGAGTTAATCACTTCAAGTAAAAAAATGATAAAAAGAGGCATTTATTAAAAATGGTTAAATAGCGTTATTAGTTTGCAATGAGATTTTACTACAATATATATATAGCTTACCATAAATACTCCGCTTAGTTTGACGACGATCGTAGACGGTTGTTGCGCGAAGAAACATTTCACTGATGTTTTATTAATGTCATTACTCTTATTATTATTATTGCGTGTAAATGTGGCATGGCATGACATGATTCGACTTTTATCATTTCCCTTTAAGATATCGACTAATATACATAGACAACTACTGTTTATGTGGAAGACGACAATGCGCAATGTTAACATGAGGGTAAACGGTCACAGAAATAGCACATAAGATTTTCTAATGGATTTCCTACATTCCTATACGAAGCCTATAAATAAGCTAAGCCAATACAAGTTTGATTGGGTATTATTGTCTACTGCACAATGCACACTGTGCACACAGGCATATAAATACCTATATTCACACGCCACAATGTGCAATTTCGTCAGCTCAATAATGATCACGCGCAGACTATTAACTGACGGACATATATGTGAAGCTGCGTCAAATTGCAAGATTGGGTATGTATTGGAAAGTGTAGTAACATAACTCACGGTCCCTTCACACCGTATTATTCCCTATTATTGTTAAGCAAAACAAATATTTATGAAACTTGACAAAACAATTGAAAGAAACAATCGCTCACAATTTATTATAAATATTTTGAATGACAAGTTTTTAAAACTAATTTGTATTTGTATTGGTCGAAATGGCACGTTGTTGTCACTCGGTGCATGGGAAGTTTAGTGGTAGTTTAAAAAAGGAGTTTTCTGCTACTGTTAACTTAATCATTATAGTGTATGTTACATATGCATACATGTAAAATGGAAATTCCTCAATTTTTGACACACGAATTTGATATTTGAATAATGATATTTACGGCAAACGTTCCGTCATGATTCCGTCAAATGACAACATCGAAAAATATTAAGCCTTCGAAATTGCCGAAGTGAATACTGTACAAGGACGGATATTTTTATTTATTGCTACTATCTATTTGCCATGACCGTGTAGATTGAAGTAGACTTATTTGTGGAATGGGAAATACAATAAGAAAGTAATATCCAGCGCGTTGTAGAAAGCATGTAGATCATACTGACTATATACGTAGGGTATGGTATAAAGTACAATGTTGTATTTGGGTTGTAGGTGCTCAAAAAATAAAAAGCAGTGTCTATTGACATCAAACTCGATTGGAATACTTTAAAGGACATGCTCATGCCAAAAAACTGGTTCAAAACGCGACAAAATCTGATTTGGAGCACTTAAAGATGCTCCATATGTACCTAGGAGGAGTAGAAGTAGAAGCAACCCCTTATCGAGTCTTCCGATAGCAATTTCAAAGGTCCTGTTCCTTTACGAGATATCACGCAAACGTCCGAATAGTTGAACGGAAGGACGGCAATGTCTACAACCTGAAACGCCAAATTAAGTTATTAAGTAGTAGATAACTACTTAAACACATTAATGATTTTCTATAACACATGCATACATGCTGCTCTTTCAAGTTTTGTAATTGTGAAAGAGTAATTACAGTTGTTTTACGTTGTTTACTGCACTCAATGCACTCTGCATTTGCTGCAATAATATGCACTAAATAGTTCCTAATGTTTATTATTTTCGCTGTACTACTTAACCAGCGGCAGAATCAAAACTTTTGCGAACGTGCGTACACATTTAAAAAAATAGTATCCCTTACTGGTGGACGGGCTGTGGCAATCGCTCTTTTGTGTAAGTTGTTGCAGCTGTCGATCGAATTTAAAGTCTGAAGAAATTTGAGATAAATAAAAACTGTATTTTTTTTCAAGTAGGCACAGGGATAGTAAACCATTCTTTTGAAAATTTTAAAAATCTGCACGTTACTAAAAGGTTTATTAACTTCAGGCAAGGCACACAACTTACCATACCATATTAACAAGTGAGGATGATGAATGTTAATGACATTCTCTATGGTGATTAGGGTTGTATTATGCAGAAAGAGACGATTTTGTGCTAAGCTTGTACCTTCGGTTATTAATTGAAATTTTTATAAATTCCAATTAACTATTTTCTTCCACTAAATGTTGCCACGAATGTAGTATGTTATATTCCTTATCGTTACTAGCCGAATGCAAACCTCCTGGTCCAGCAAGACATACTGAAGCAATAAGTAAAACTGTCTTTAACGGTTTTTAATTTCGTGGCAACTTGGGCCCAAATGAAACGACATAGGTCAAACTTAAAAAAAGAATAAATGACGCCCTGGGAGTCGACCCCTTGATTTCATGCATGATTCCAGATGTTGGTTACATCTCTGTATATTGGTGAACAGTTATCCTGCCTTTCAGACAACCGTACACAAAACTATATATGTAGTGCCTGACTAAAGCTGGTCCTAAATGCAAAAGCAACAATTAATGAAAAATAGTAGACACGAAAAGAAATTTTTGAGGAAGTAGATACTATTTAGTCAATAATGACTCATTTGCACTAATAGCTTTACCAAATGCTACTCGAATGGTGAGAAAAATAAAATTGTGATTGAGATCTTCGTTATTCAGCACATACCGCCTTGACATGCATCGATCCACCGAGGTGCTATGGCACAGATGCTTTGTGGTGATTTATGGTGCTATTAAAACATCACTCGTACATGTGGTCGGTCACTGATATTATAAGTTTTTTGAACAGGTGGATATAATAGAAAAAATCGTTGAGAGTATTCTGAAAGTTGTGCATAATTCAGTGTAAGTATACCTTCATGAAAGCAATAAACGAGACTACGTAGAATACAATTTAAAAGCCGATGTTTGACTGAGGCCTGCATATTTTTTTCAGAATAATCTTAATCGCGTTATAGATTATTTTCCTGTAAGAGGCGTGTAAGAGAAAGAAAAATTGAATTTAAGAAGGCAAATGATGGGTAGTGGATGCATTTTCTTGATTAAGTATTTGGTTAAAATACATTTACGATTGCTTGGCATTGAATTCAGCAAAACATTTATAAAATCGAAGGTTATCCGCGGCTGAATTGAGATCACGTTCTATGTGTAATATTTACTGATAACGGGTGATGATGATGCTCATTTTAATCATCCACATCAATAAAAAAATCAACTTTTGGTATATGTAAGAACAAAGCATTTTTCATTTACATGGATACCTTTTTAACACGAAGAGGGAGGATGAGTCAATCCTAAAAACATCGGAATTATGCATCTTGAAACCTAATGCATTTATTTACGTGAAAAACAAAAACTACCTGGGATGATATGATATGCGTGAATTGTTTTGACTAGAATGAAAAGTGAAAGAATGAATCTTCCATCTCATCATTCTCAATCTGAACATCGAGTTTATTGGTAACTGCTCATTAGCTTGTAATTTACCATCAAAACAGACCTCCATCTCTCAACTAGGTTTTAGGTAGCAAGCTATCTGCATCAGCGGGCTTGGTTAGAAAAGTTTTCATAAATGGATTTGTACTAATTAGGAAATGCACAAATGAAAAAAACAAAATAGTAACGCTCCGTCCTACATGCATTCTATTCAATTAATTTGTCTAACACAAAAGAATTGTAGTGAGTTATACAGGAATAAAACACTCGTATAAGAATTGTTTCAAGCCGCATTTTAAAAGATTCAGATGCAAGTACTTATCCCTTTTACTTTTTCAGACGAACTTTTCAAAATTTAATAGCTATCAAAAAATGATGATTATGGTCATGATAATCGTTCGCTTTTTCTTTCTTTCCATGTTGTATAAGCAATATTGCAAGTAAACAAGTTATGTACCATTAAAAGTAACCGTGTGCATGCGTGTGCCTGCGCGTGTGCAATTTCAAGGGGGCTCGGTTTATCGTGGTGCGAATGTGAAATTAAAAAAAAACTGCATATATACCACAGAACACTGAAGATAGAACAAACGACCATTTAATTGCTGTGGATTCCAAATTTGGCTTGGATTGGACACAACAAATATGACCTGGATGTATGCATGTGATCTAGTGCGGAAAGCTAGAGGCAGTGAAATGGTTTCTCTCCTTCCCCTCTACAGAAGATGCGATAGCACAGCTCTAAACAAAATTCATTAGAAGAAGCTCATGAAGTTCTCCCCGTCTCTTTTTCATTCTGAAAATGATAAACTTTATTGAAATACAAATATGCCACCAACATTGCACGCAGTCGACATTTCGAAAAGATGAATTAGATTAGTCATGCATATGTCAATGTCAGTGAAAATCTACCATACGGATTCTCTTGCCACGCATAAGGATCCTACACGTATATATTCACTTTTCATATAAAAAAAAGTAATAGGAAACAGAAAAATAATATACAGCATGATGCAGAATGCAGATTGGGACAGGTCCATTATTTATTTGCCTATTTAGTACTTCTACATTCTACATACCTTCATCATCTGAACGCGTCTACAGGTAAAATACGTTTTTCTTTGGCGTCGAGTGGGAGTGCATTACTACTACGGCTACAGCGTGTGTATAACACGCAAGTATACCGCTAATCCAAACTAAACCCACCGTTACGGATACGCTCCTGCAAGATGAATGATAGTAACAATCGACCATATAAAATTGAAACGAGGCATTCTTACTCATATGCTTGCTTGGTGCAGTGTGTGTGTGTGTATCCGTATCATTACGGAGCAGTAGCACCGTACAACCGCAAATTTTGCTGCCGAGTTTGCTTTCATTTACAGAGTAAATCACATTTTTTTTTACTCTTCTCTATTTTAAAAGACATTTCTATGCCGATAGAATGAATCATTTTAATTAATGAGATGAGAGTGACGATATTAGTGCGTATAACGATGAAAAATTGCAGTCGTCATTAGAAAATTAGGCTAAAAACATTGTCCTGCACAGGATAAGAATAATAGTTAAACAAAGCTTTATACATACATAAAAATAATAGCAACAGCAAAATGTAAATTTCGTCTAGAAAGTGTAAAAGCGACAATGGACATATATTACAGATTTTTTTTCAAGTTTATGAAAAATATAGTGACCATCAAAAGTCACTTCGTCACTGCCCTTACACGACATTGCCCAAATAAATATTAAACACAAATTCTATTGAATCTCTAGTACTCTACCCCACCCATCGAGTCAATTACCTTAAAATGTAACGTCGCATTAACTCACAGATGTTTGGTAACAATCAAAATTTACGCATTTTACAATTGTGAATAGCCATCATGCATAGATGAGTAGCATTAAAGGGAAAAGCCCATCTCTGCACGGCAGCCGCAGTACCTACCAACCTTTGTCGTTCCGTTGCGAAGTTGTGTCGGGGTATATATGTATGCATGTATTTAGAATTTTATAATGTTTTGTGGACATTGTTTTTGGTACTTTGGGACGTCACTGTCGTTGTCCGTTGCGCTTTTCAAGATATGACCATTATTTCAAGGTTTTTCTATTTTGATTTCTATTGGAGATCTAGTCGAAAAGAGATAGCTAGAATAAAACCATTTTCGTTTTCGCAAATGGCATGAAATACGATCTTGCATGCAGCAGATTAAACACTATCTTAAATAAAATATCCTACTCTTAACAGTTTAAATAAATATGCTTGCGTCCTCTGCATAGACGTATTATAAAGCAAGTAGTGCAGTGCACATGATGAATTCTGCCGATGATGAATGAAGAAAGTCAATACGTTGACATGTGGCATCTGCATCGTAAACAAAAATAATGCCGTGTTTATTATTTCACAAAGAAAGCACATCAAATTATTTTTTAGCTCGAGGCTGCGTAAACATAGTTTAAATTTAAATCATCATACCATAACAACGTATCATGTCATAATTCATAAAATGATTTACCTGCAAAGTAGTAACAAGAAATAGCCCATCTGTTCGTCCATGATTCATAGAAGCAGACATTTGAAACATCAACTTTGCAAGCCACGAAAATGGTTTACAAAAATTACAACTACAGTAGTGTGTAAGCTTATAAAATATATTGTGTGCCTGGTCTCGTATATATTATATGCATGCTCAAATTTTATACAGCATGCCATATGATGACAATGACTCAGACCATTCAATTCAACTTATCAACTCCACTCATCTTTTGACGCTGCATTCTACGCTGTTCATTATTCAGTCGAAAATAGCTTGACGCTTTGGGCTTCAGCGATTTTTCTACTCTCTTGATGATAGCATGGTGATTATTATGTGAATGTGTGATTACGATCTTATCTTTTGTACGAGCTGACGAAAATGCATTCAAGTTTCATCCAAAAAATAACGCTCATACGGTCTCACGATGCAGTCTCATAAACTCTCACAACAACAGACAGACAGGGTGAATACTAAACCTAGCAAAGCTAAACAACCAACATAGGCTAACCATTCAAATAAAATGTCAAACACACAAACTAATGAAATACAAGACTCAACTTTGCTTGCGCGCTCCGCTGTCATGGGTTGCAGTTTCATGTACAAACCTACATGGCTTCTCTAATTGTTGATGCTGCGCTGATCCAAAGTCTCATGCTCAAGCGAGCAAGTTGGAAACATTTTAACTATTAAGCAAAATTAATGTTGACGGCCTCAACACTATCGTCAAAACTTTGTTAACTACAGCAAACAACTGGATAGAGATTAATAATATTCCCGTGCCGAGGCTTTTTAATGTGTTATATGATTGGTGGAAAAATGCATCACACACAAATGGTGTGCATAAGGCGTAATAAATTCGCAGCTCAACGTAGTTCGTAAAACGCAAGCTAACTACTACATACATACTACTAGTTATATATGGTTTAGAGCATTTTCTTAAACCCCTTTTTTATTTTTTAACATTACAGTAAAAATGATATGGGTATTAAATTCTTGATCACTGCAGTAAGCGCCTACTTCACGTAAAACAGTATAAGTATCGTTTAAAATAAATTTCATGCCTTGCCATCATTCCCTAAATAGTGAGTTAAAGCAATTAACATAAAAGTGAACTCGTTTTCAAACCATCAGAGTCTGTGTTTTTATTCATTATGTTGTGCAAAAGATGCTTTGGTGCAGTGTAAGTGCATTTAACCATTTGATGTGCACTTTTTGTTTGTCTTGGAATTGGAATGATAGCAGTTCTCTTGTCATATTCGAATTTCGAATGCAGAGGGATAAAACACCATTCTGCATTATTATATCACTCTATGCAATCCCCAATAAGGCGTAATGTATTTTGGGATTTGTTTGGGTTTAAAAGGAGATAAGTTGAAATGCGATTTCAATCAATGTGCGAAAAATGATTGTAAGCTAATGTTTCATTATGTTGTTGACGCCTTTAAGTTTTTTGATTTGTTGCTGTACTGCTACGTAACGCAAACAACATTTCTTTGTGTGCGATTATTTAAACGTATTATTGCCCAGGTAAATATAGGCTATAACAATGGCAGAAAAGAAGAATCAGATGTCAGACTCTTTATGAGGTGCAGTGAATGCTTTGTTTGGAAACGTCTTGTGTACATTTAAAAGTATGGCTGGTGTTTGTTGATGTTATTTGTTGGTAACTAATTCTGAGTGGCACATCATCAGCAAAATAAGTTAACACTTTTAGAACAATGTAATGAGTTGTGCAAAATACAGTATCCATGTCCTATGTTTGCATATAATTTTACTGGATTTGGAGGAAACTCATCCGTAACATTTAATTAAATAAATGGCATTGTAAAGGCAAATGAGTAGTATTCTATGGTAACAGTAGCAACCCGTAAAAGGTAGGTACGTGTAAAAGGTACCTGAGTACTAAATTGCTATAACAAGTCCCAGTCACCAGAGTTGCTATGTGAAAAATCAAAGCTGCGTTTTCCGTTAATGGGCACCCAAATGGAGCCATACCCATGCATATTGTTATCTTTTATAACACTCAGTCGATTAGTTGAATGCCGAAAATTTCATCCCAATAGGCACTGGTGTATTGGAGTGAGAATCAAAATGATGAACTTTGGCACTTCAAAGTGGTAATGGACAGAAGCCAACCCCGCAAAAGCTCTGTAGCATAGCACGTGTTGATGAAACAAATGTGTACCAAATTTGAGCGTTGTCTACTATATACTTAAATTCCACAGTGGGTGTATTAAATTTCAAATTAACCCCTGTGACGAATGAGTAAACGATGGATGCAACACTTAGTTTCTCTGAAAATTGATTTTCGTGATCAGTTTTTTGAATCCCTTGTCGTTTTACTGGTTCAGTATGGACGGCCGGTAAACAGAAAGCTATCGATTTCAATAGGAATATATCGCTGCTACCTTTTATAAAAGAGCATAACAAAGAAAATCCTTTTGTGCCGACTAATTGTAAGTTTAAACAAGTATCTAGTAACTACCCTTTCTTGTAAAACTGGCGTGCATGTGCATATCGGCAATATATATTCGATAGGTGTACACCTATGGATTTCGCTAAATGAAAGATAATTGCTTCAGCTTTTGCATGCGAATGCCGTACAAAATGAACAAAACAGACGTTACAGGCATTCATTTGGAGTAGATGCACAGATGCGAAAGAGCTTATACTGTTTTGATACGGGAGAAATATTTTAACTGTGCCCATGCATCCGTGTAAATTAGAGACAAGCGTAAACAAATAAATGCGTAAAATAAGCTATATATAACGCCACCGCCACCATTTACTGTTTTTGCCATGCAAATGGCAGAATGTTGTTTGCCGCACAATAAATATCGTATAAGCAGATTTACAGGTTATACTTGCTTACTGACCTTTCCTTTTGTTACGCATGTTTAAATAATTATATTTGGCACACTGTTCAATAAATTTTCTTTAATCAATTCAATTTACCGTAATTCAAGACGTTAAACGTGAAGTCGTCTTGTTATACCGCCAATGGTTTTTTATTGTCATATGTTTGTGAAGTTTATTTACACAGAGGCTAACTTTGATAATCGTTTTATGAACCGCGCATTACCTCACGATACTTAGTCGGTGCAAGTTTATTCGCAGTTTGGGCCTACCAGCGTGGTAAAAAAATGATCACCACGCATGGAGTGTGCGTGAATTTATTCTTAACACACTGACGCGTTAATCTTGACAATATTCCAATTATGTTTGGTTAGTTATAGGAGAAGACTGTGGAGGAACATTGGAGTGGGATAATTAAGAACAATACAGATGAATACTTCTGGCAATAATATTACACCATACAGAATGTAAATACTTGTAAATGAATTAATTTTTTTTAGCGTCTTTCGTGTTTCGTCCCAGTTTCACTATCAGATTTCATCGTCCATGTAAGAATAGGACTATGACGATGGGATGCATCGTATCCATATATATTCATTTGTATTGAGATAAATTCTGAAAACTCAAATATTCTAATTTGCTTAATTTTGAGCTAAAAAAATGTTAAATGGAACTAACTCACGTGACGATGAGTCTCCCTCGACCCATTATTGTCAAATATCGTGATATCATTACATTATAATACTACCACCAAGCAGACCTATACTGTAAAACACCGTTGTACGCTGAAAATACATCTTTGCGGTGTCGATATATTACAAAACTGGCAAATAGTAAATATACGTTGTACTTTGTTCTTTAACTTGGCATTTCTGACATTTTAAATATTAAGTATTTATAGCAGTAAAATCAAAACTAAAACACACTTTAATACTATTTAACTTTAATACTAACTGCATGTATACAGTCATACAGTTAATAATAAAATGTTATGCTTCGGTACAGAAAGTAACTCATCAGTAACTCACGAATCTCAAATAACTTTCTGATCTGAACTTATATTTTCCAGATTTGAACTATAGATTGAGTCAGCAGGTTATACGATCCAGATAATTACTGCATGAGATATACATCCTCCTTTGCGTGTGAAATGTGAAAGAGACAAGCATGCGCATTATGAAATTTAACACATGACATAAGTGAATTCATCTCATGCCGAATTTAAGAAATATGTTAGCCAATTGCTGTTAACGTGTAACAATAATTTGTTACTGTTTAGTGCATCATGATGTCCCGTACATTAATATTTTGTAACTCTTTGTCATTTGATGGCAAAGACGAGTTGGTGGAATTAATTAGTAGATTAGCCATATCAAACCTCCTACTGGCTGGGAGAAATAAGGCAGTTTAGTTATACCTCTCCTGCTTGTATTTTTATTATTTCTTTTCAGAGGCACAGCATAGGTATATCTCAAATAATGTCCTTCATCTTTAGTACTGCATAGTAATAGTAACTCTCAACTCTACTGTTATAGTAAATACAATTTAGCTTTGTCGTTTAAAGTAATAAAACCGTAGTATTCATTCATACCGAATGTATGAGCAAAAAATGGTAAAAATGTCGGAGCCATTAAAACCTCGTTCGTCATATACCGTCCTACTCATTGTAATTTTTATTAATGGCCTAAAAAGATAACGGAGAAAAAAACTGAAAACCATTCGTAGGCCTCACTCTAGTAGTTACAATTCTACGGTGCCAAGTTACGATGAACGAAATGGTACACAATTATAAAAATACTCACACTGATTATTTGATTGTAGTACAACTAAACATTACTTGTGTTTACTTGAAAAAACATACATCAGCGTAGGTAGCCTGCCGACTGAAACGACACGAAACAAATCGCCTCTGGTCATTTGTCCGTAATGTTTTGTTATTAAAGTCATAGGCAGCAGCCAACCTATAGGAAGCAGGTCGGCTTAGCACATCTAAAGATATTTTCAGTCTGCATTACACAAGATCAAATATGATAGAGAAAAAGATCTTCGAAGTTAATCATTGACCATGGTGCTCACGTGATGCTCGTTATGAAAAAAAAGTAAAATGTTCATTGATCGGCAAATATAGTAGATATCGAGAATAAAACATGTGCACGATTATTACACGGACGTACACCCTATTGAAAGTTCTTATGCTGCTGCTGCTGCAAATCAGGTCGCAAGTCGCATTTTCGTTAAAAGTAAGTAAAGGTTTCATAAAGTTTATTAGTAAATTTGTGTTGATAAATAATGTGATACATTATATATTGATTCTAATGCGAGCGTATTTCAAAAGAGTCCGTTTAGGATCTAACAATAAATATTGTAATTCATTTCCAAATTTACTTTGTGCAAATATTCGGTTCCTTAACTTTGGGGTAATTGACAATGGCAAGTAACAACATAATGTGCATCTTTGTGAATAACTAATATTCACAGCATATGTATAGTATACATTTTCTGACATTTTGGTATTACAAATGACCACCACATAATATTTTTGTAGCAAAACGTGTACGTGCGAATCCAGATCCTTGTTTACACTTTTAAGGAATACGTTTCAAATAGAAGGGAGAAAACGAATCTGGGTGTACACACATGCCTGCCATTTTGACCCAATCTAGATTTTTTGTCTCTCTTCAATCTAATCTACTTTTCACAATCTACCACCGCACCACCATCCAACCAAACCACGTACAGGTTTATTTTAGCTTGCTTTATACGCAATTCCATAACAGTAATACTAATAATAGTAATGAAATAGTTTTTTTATAGAACTGAATACTACATGAGTACGATGTAACGATCTAACACACCATCTCTGATTAGTTATGCTAGTAAACTTGGTCATCCCTTCGCATGCTCACCACTTTGCTTTGTGTTTTTAGCTGAGATACACAAAAATGTGCATTTTTGATCTTGTTTACTCGATTGTGTACGAGAACACGACGTTGTGATATCCCGACGGGGGATTACCTCTTCTGAGTCGCATCCACATATCATAACATAAAGAAGTTTGAAAATAATTACCTAGAACACGTAAAATTAAAATAACTGTTGTGTTATGTAGAACGGTTGAGGTCATCAGCAAACACTGTAGGCTTGTTTTGGTTTGTTTCAATGCTATATTCAGTTATCGGTTTAAGGTATACAAATTCATACAAATGGCAAGGGTATATTTTGGGGTAGAAGGAAGGAAAATCAATGTTTGGTTGTTTTAAAGTGGGCGTACGAAACGTACTGGAACATATGCTTTACAATTCGATATACATGTGGACAATGACCTTGCTCTTTACTACACTAATACATCTTGACTTCATTCGATTACGAATGTGTCAGAATCTTGGGAAGGGATGGGGCCTAAAATTTGGATAACGGAGCATTAATGTCGGGATCCTACTCAGTCGATCAAGACAATGAGCCTGTGTACTTTTTTTACCAACTCTCTTCCTTTAGCTTTTCCTCTTGTGTGACTGAATAATAATTTCTACGTGTAGCATGTTTTACTACATACATGCGCATGGCTTTAAAGTTCACCTCAATTGATACAATCATCATGGTTATTATTATGCATAACCAGTGCAGTACCTACTCTTTAATGCCAATGAGGTCCATCCATATCTATGTAGGTAGTCTTTAAAGGAGTATGCACGAATTTTAATAAAATAATGTAGCTTTTGGTTCTAATGATATTTATATGTATATATTATGCACCTACTATACGCCATACACGTATTACCGTTTACCGTCATTATCACTAGGCAACGCCAAGTGACGATTTTCAGGAAAGCCGAGGTAAACTTTTTTGACTTTTCCTATGCAGTCATAAAAATGAATGATAATAAGAGCTTAGCTCATCATCTTAGTCGTCGACGCGTCATTCTTCTGCGTTTGTATTTCAACACTTGAGCAGAGAGCAGCCGCGGTGAATGAGAGAAAGTTTGTATGAAATTATTTATTCACTCCTTTTTAAGGAATATTATGGTATGGTAGCAATATAGACTGTAGACGAGATAATAGGATGTATGGTGCTCTATTGTAAGTATACAAGTAAAATTGAAAAATTGCAGGTTGTTGTTATGATTATTTTTGTAGAAAACCATGAAGTTGTTGCCGTCATTTTATTTTCTTTCCAAAATGTTGGACGTTTTCCCTTACGGAACGAAATGCTGACAACGACAACTTCTACTGGGATATATCTTTATAATGGACTTGTTCAATGCTCAAAACTTTGGGTTACAAAACGCTTGGGCCTTTTATTAAAAATGCTAGCACAGCAAGTACATAATACTATAGGCGAGGTGCGAGGTGGTAATAATTGTAATCGTCAGAAAGGACAGAATGCGAAATCTTATACAAATTGAAATTTAACGATGAGGATATAACAGAGTGCAAATAAACACAAACTCTGTTGTAAATTACAGTCGGTGAGCCTTTTCAGACTTCCATGAAATGAGTACAACATGGTAAAAAGTGAATATACAACAATTATTACACTTTAGTGGTTCGAGTTTTAATCATCTGTGAACGATGAGAAATTCCGGTGAGAAAACAAACCTTGTGGATCCAACAGTAGTGGTGCCGTGTTCATAAATTCATATCCCGTTCAATAAAAAAGATATCTTTTCAAAAGCAAAGTTACGAATTACAATCAACCCAACCAACATGGTTTCCGTCGTTATTAGTGTAGCGGTGCGGTAGTGTTTATAATATGCAAATACTACAAAGCAGACATTCACAATATATATTATGTATTAACAAAAATGATATTTTTACTATTAACAATGGAACTCCTCTATCTAACGATTTAACACATCGCATTTTCCTTACATATTTACTGTTAACTTGCAAGAAGTCAGCTTACCAGCCAGGTCTGTGTGTGTACCTTTTTACAATCTTTCTTTATGGTAATTGCGACTGCCAGCCCCAGAAATGTACACAGCGACACAGCGTAGTGGTGAAGGAACGCGGAACAGCAAAGTCGTCCTAAAGAAAAAGACATGTTGTTGATTGGACTAAACAACTTGACAATTTGTGGTTAAGCATTGTTGTCGTGGCTGTTGAATTTGTTCCTGTTACATTAGGTAGTATGTATGTTATAGTTCGTAGGGATGTTACAATATTAATAATAGTCAATCCCTACCAACTCGGTCGTTGTCGTAGATTTACAAGTATTTCGCAAAAGTAAATTCCCTCTTTTATACATGGATTTAGTATACAATTCCTAACTAGCCAACCCAATGCAAATTAAGCACAACGTACTTTCATTTCTGCTGATGGTGTGGTGGTGGTGGTGGCGTTTTAAGCTGTCCTACAATGAAGGCCCTCAAACGCACGGCGCATTAGTACAGAGCGTAGCAAAAGTTCTTGTTTGGTCCACAAAGTAACTCTCATAAATTGTAATTGTAAGAGAAGCTGGTCTTAATTCCGAAAAATATAAAGGGTGAGGGAACTCGAGCAAAGACCACAAAGGAGTGCAGTTAGTACAAATACTCATAAAAAGTTACATGGTTGCAGCAGTTCTTTGAAATGCTATTTTTTAACCTTTATTATCAAGCTCCAAAATACGGTTGTTACCAAAAACGTACTCATGCAGCCTACAGTTCACTACAATGGCGATAATTCTTCAAGGAAGTGCATACAGCATTCGAGAAAAGTATACTTGGCAAAGGGTTGTGTGATAAGTAAATCGTCCTTTGCCAGCTTGTTTAAAGTATCTGTGATGATTAGCGCTATTCCGCGCTTTAATTGGCCCGCTTTTTAAATAAAGTTTTATGAACTCCGCTTAAACGCGCTTTTTATTAGGCGTGTACAATTTTGAGGACATTTTAAAAATACTTCTCACCATGCATCAATGTACTAACCAACTCCTTACCTTGTGTACACAAAACAATTAAATGTGCAAGAAATGCAGATTTTCTTAGTTTTACTTGTTAGACTGTCTCCCTCTGCATGTCTTGTGCCTTGTTGCTGTATATTTATCCATTATTCATTTTTTCGGCATCTTGAATTACAGGGCTGAGGCTTGAACAAAAGCATGAATGCGAATTAACACCGCCTTGTCGTTTCTTTTAAGCTTGTTTTTATCCTTCTCTCTAAATACAAATATTCGGCGGTCGCTTCAAAACAAACTCTTGCTGCTATTTTGTCTGGTTTGGTGTCTGGTATTTACATGCATAGGTATAATTAAAGGAGGAAAAGCGCTTCAACGTTTGTAGTGTATTTGGGATCGTACCGTACCAATATATTGTATACATGCGCCATGCGCATACGCTCATTGTTAATTTAATTCATTTCGTCCATTATTTACTCGTGTTGTAATTACTGACGAAGCTTTTCCAAACTAATCTGAGAGTGTATGTACGAGAGGGAAAGATGTGATATCATCCAGAAAGTTGGTCATGAATACTTTTATATGTTTGTACTACTCTTCTGACAAAATGTAATCCCTACGTCAGCTACAAACTCCCTAGAGATTACTTCATCTATGCACATTTTTACACGTAAAATGAAACATGCGAACATGACATGGCATTCATTGTAAATTGTACTACATATAATTGTTAAAATTGTGCTGTCTGTTGTATAGAGGGTCAGATTGAACATCACAGATTAAAAAAATATTTTCAATGGCCTTTCTATACAATAACAATGCAGAGCTGCTGTGTACATCAACTCTAGTGATGGTGATAGTCAACTAAAAAAAGCTACTTAAATTTTAAAATTGTTTCAACCAATTCGGGGGACGGGTGTGGAAATGCACTCATCCGTAGTTCCGGAGTCAACTTTGATGGCACGAACATACCTACCTTCAAAATAGTAATAAATAATATTATGTTATAGGTACACATCTAATATAGGAATTTCAAATAAAAGGCTGGCCAAAACAGTCCCTCCATCTTTTCAATGTGTGGGAATGCATACAATATCTAAATAACATAAACCAATAGGACTATATAGCGTAAATGTAAGTAGTAAGTGTCCGCTCGCTATACTTCGTATGCCTTCTCATTTAGTAAAAACTGTCTTTTTTGTTCGTAGTGACAACTGATGAGCTATGCACCTTAGTGGTCGTAGTAGTACTGATGTTGAGTAAATGCTTTTTCATTTAGTGTAATATTACCTATCGATTAAGGTGGCATAATAGTTAAAATAATTGAAGAGATGTGCTTAATGCAAGTTTAAGGGTTAAAACGGGAGGTAATGACATTAAATGGGGTCATACATAAACCTATGCATGTCTTCTTATGGACTTATTTTTGCAAGGTAGTTGGCCGTTGCCAATATGTGGTATGTAGGAGTGCAAGATTATAATTATCACCAAATCACCACCTATTATGTCTTATCAATTGAACTCGTGAACTGCATGAAATGTCATTTTATAGTTGTTCAGAATCGGACTTTTGGAGAAATGTGGTCAGTATCCTCATTAAACGTAATATTTGCCAAATGACTACTAAAGCTGCATTTTCCTGACCGACGGCCGATCCCGTCTTTTTCTAGTACATTCGAATAGAAATAGTGTGACGAATTCATTTATTATTGTTTCGAACCAATACTAATGCATCAATGACAACCCTCATCTAACCTACGTATCTATACTCTATTCGGATACATTAAAATGTAAATAGTACAGTCTTATGATACAACCATTGACCATTCTTGCTGACTATGGTCGAACTGAAAGCTTTTGAAATTTTCATTCTGTGCTGAAAAAAACGCAACAAATAATAACGTGCATTTAACATTTGCCTCGTTTCTAGCTACACTTTTTACTAATGCATACACTTTAACTAATGCATACGAATGCAGAGGATGGTTAAAACGCTTAAAACTTGTGGATAACCTAACAGAATAATAAATAACTATATACATAAATGAGTCTGGCTTACACACTACACTTTGATCTACATTGTACTTTTTATTATGGTTGAAAATGCATTAAGGACATTTAACACGGCCACCGTACTCTCAACCTGTGTCGTTTTTTGTTATATGCTTTTTATTATTATTGTTTGTAGGGTCACTTCCGTTTTTTAAATTTTGGAGTCCTCGTATTCGCCTCTCTCTTGTCTCCCACTCACGTAACAGAAAAGCAAAAAAATATATGCTGATCCCCATACCAGACTCATAGGTATTTTATTATTATAATTATCCACGCATGTGTATATATCATCTATGACTGAAATATTTTAAAATCTAAATTGGGTGTGTGCGTTTAATGTTGGTTACATAGACGTGTACCTATGTATGCCTGTACTCTATACTATACCGTACCTCAAGATGGTGGTAGAGAGGTCATACGTCATTTCTAGTGAAGTCTGAGATCCGCTAATCAATGTTTACAATTTAATGATTCTGAATTTCTGAATTTAGTTGGTAACTCGTGCTCTGTACTCAAATATATTAACACTTAATCTCGCATTATTTGTGTACAAATGGTAAATTACGGTTCTATTATTTACCAACTGTAAACAGCGATTAAATTTATCTTTGAACAAACAACCAATTTAATATACGTTTCCTCGAGTACACACAAATATAACAAATTTCTAACTTTATGAAAGATTTGAAACTAACTAACCTTGACTAAAAGATTATTGTATTTCGGTATATCGTACTTCCTGTTTGAGTAGGTATTTTAATTTAAAAATGAATGTATCATAACAACGTACCGGCTATTGCATTGTTGTGAACTCATTGTACATTCTGATCATAATTTTGAAGTAATAAATTTTTGACTACACGGCAACGGACTAGAAGTAACATTGAAAAGGTTGATAGTTTCCGCGGAGTGGCAGTTTCACAGGGATTATTTTAATTTTATGCACAGTTTATGTCAATGTTATTTTTAGAGCTGCCGTATTGGATTTTTTGTGTCAATGCTATTATTTAAAATTTCATGAAAGAAGAATAAAGTGTCACGGCAACGTCATGATGGCATGTAATATGCACTTCCTGTTTAGTAGTAGTAAGTCGGCCCTGTAAAATATTCAATTTAGAGATGCTCGATTGCGTTGTTAAACCCAACATTTACTTATTTTCGTGTATGGACGTATTCGACAGTGCATCAACATTGCGGAGTGATTGTAGTAAAACATTGATCAGCTTATTGTTAGTAATAAATAGTTAGTGCTCCCCGTGTATAAATGCCGAGAGAAGTAGATTAGATAGTTGTGTGCAAAATGACCAGGCTAGGGTGGCTGCCTCCCAACATAGATATATGTGTGTATAGCTCATTTAGATTTAAAAAAAACCATTACCGTGGCATCTAACTTATCAAAGACCTTTACAAACAGCGACATGCACATCATGTTTATTATGCACACGACAAGTAGTAAGAATTACGCGCAGCGTACTGAGCGTACCTATGCGGTTTGGAATTACAATGCAAGTATAATAGCAGGAGGCCAAGCTTGTGCGCCAAAGTCGTTGTTCTAACTGCGCGTGTTTCTCACTCGCTACAATTGACATTTAAAATGTAGTTGCATTTGTTACATTTTGAAATGAGACGTATAGATGTAATAAGCAACTAACAATTATCATTTGTCGTTACATATTTTTATTTGGGTTTATTTATTCTTAAAGTTCAAACATTACCAGGGATTAATTTTATTTAAGTTTTGTTGTTGTTGTTGTTTGTAAATAATAACTAAATATAGTAATCGGTCCATGGGACAACGACCGATCGTTAATTTTAAGTGTCTGCCTGGGATCGCTGTTCTTGACTAAAAAAGGTGATTCACCTGCGCATATCCGTTCTTATGATCTCGCAAAACATTAAATAACTTAGCAATTATCTCTTAACATGTTCTCATCGACGAATGGGTAAAATGCAATGTCGTTAAGTATATTAATTATAATCCACTTAAGTTTGTGTAAAAATATATAAACTTTAGACCAGCTACAAAAAAAATCAGTACAGCTAGTTGACTGTTACTTGTGCACTGTGTGCGTACACCAATTTATGTAGTGTTTGGTTTTAATAACGCTGAAAAACATAAACACACACATCATCACACGCTACAATCACGCGTTTCTATCAAGAAATCTTAACTCTTAAGAAGAATAATTGCACACGCAATTACACAAGCATTCAACTTTTTTTAAATCTATTTTACTATCATAAATATACTCACGAATACATGTATGTGCAGGAAACCCGTCATCATAATCACCTTCATCACAGCAGTATTACTATCGCAGCAGAATATAAAAAAGTAACGAACAACACGATTTTATTACTTACTGTTTCTCCACTATTTTTTTCAACTTTCGCTTAAAAGTGTATTTATTCATCTAGATCACGCATGAAATACAATAATTCAAGTTTTGCTTGTGCTCTCTGGGATGACAAAAAAGTGTACGTACATACGTACCTTGTTTGGTAGCCTGCTACTGATGAGGCAGTTATTTTTGTTCGTTGAACACGAATTACCATAATAACGAAAACGAGGCAAAAAGCAAAACGGTCGGGTTATAAAACCTCTGCGCAGGAGTTGTTTACAGTAACTTAGCTTTCTGTCTATTATTTGAAACAATCAGTTTGAACAATTTAAATATGTTTGACAACGATGTAAACGTTCCTTTTAGGTAGTTTTGTTCCGTTTTGGTTATGCCATTTGACAGAGCAAGAGGACGCAATACGAGGAAAAGTAGATGATGTTGATCGAAGGCAGCCAAGCAGTGTGGTGGCTACGACTTTTTATCAATTGTCAAGTAAAAATTATTATTTTAGGTATACTCCCTCATTATGTCATAACTTTACATCTTGTTATATTGTCTTCTTATAGGGGCGTTTAAACACGTACCGTATTGCAATATATATATCCTCTTAAAGGGAGCAATCATGTTTAATGTTGGCGTGTACTTACCGGAGAAAATAAAACACGAGTCAACTAACTTTTCCGCTGATGCCACTGATCTACGCGCGAGTTCCCCCAATTATCAACTGCTACTAATACTCCAACTTTTCTTGAGACAATTTTAAGATTCGCATAAAATTTAAGACGTAATAGGGTCTATAATATTTTAGTATGGATACACTGAGTCGGCAGTTAAATCTTTATAGTGTACTTACATAATTATGAACTATTATTTTTTCAAGAATATATGCACTCATGCACTGTGATACTGTGAATGAAAACGCATTGCATTGTGAATCCATTTTCTTCTCGTATGAATCCTCTTCTTGTTGTAACCAGCAAAAGTGAACAACTGAAGAACTGAACATCTTACTGAGGCACGTTAAATGAAGAATGAAAAAATTATGATATATTTGTGAATAACAATAATACGCGATGTTGATTGCATTATTGTCCCACCGTCATCAGTCATCATCGTCGTCGTGTAATAATATGAAAGGAATATGAAACGTTCTGGTACGTACGTCCATGTACCACGCTACAATGCAGTGGATGATGATGTCGATGACAAAGAAAGTGATGACAGACAGGTTGAGTCTGTAAAAACGGCGAAATTGAATATTACGCTAGAACGATCCCATCTTCTTAACGAGTGCACAATGTGCACCATTTTTTTGTGCAAAGCGTTGTAAATTTTGCTGTTGCTGCTACATCTCTTTTGCAGCAGCTTATCTTGAACAAAATCAACACGTGAAAAAAGATATGTTATTGTCGTCGTATCGCGCGCAGTATATATAAGATGGCCAGTAGTATGAGAATAAAGTAAATAAAAATAATATATGAATTTTCACAATGGCAATAATAATAATCATGCTATTATTGTCATTCATCCGCTTGTCAAACTTGTAACAATGAGATGGGCGATGAGCGAGAAACGAATTTTGGTTTCAGCTACTCACACTGCACTCTGCACTACCAACACAAGAATCATCATCATACACACCACGAAAAAAGTAGAAAAAGATGACAACACGGCAAGATGAAAAACAAAATGATAATTGATAACAATAAAAATAATGCCTGTAATGACGCGTAAGTTTTTGTAAGTGTGATGCGTTTACCTGTCATCTAGCTTTCTGGTTTTGATTACTGCAGTTGTAGTATACTGCATATATTTTTTACATATTTCCCTGCAACTACTGCGCTGACGTACAGCTCGCAAGGAGTAGATTGTGAAAGGCGGAGAGAGTGAGAGAGAAGAGGGGAATGGAGAAACAATAAACGCAAACAAATTAACTATACTTATATGCTTTATAAATATTGTCTCGTAATCGTAGGATTCACCAGTTGAAATCTGCGTCTACAAGTTCGATACAGTTTCAGTTTCAATACGATGGTGTCCTTTTTTTATTATCCTTAAACCCACAAAACTGGCGTTATGACAATTCCGGTATGCGGGCTCCCAGTTATTTCGTGGTAGGGACAGGGACTGAAATCGACAATATTCCTGTGCTTTCTGGTCTATTTCCGTATTTTTATTGAATAATTTTGTTGTTGTAACAGAAAAGTGATGTTTACAACAGAATATTTGCAGTTAACTATTCAAAATGGTAGTTTCGAAATTAGAGGGGTTAAGATGACATACATATCCATGATAAATTACTTTTCGTCAGAAAATTTGATACTTAAAAGTTTTTATTTGTCCTTTTGTTGTTTTAAATTCTTACAGCATTACACGTGATAACGCATTTTTGTATGTAATTAAATAACGTAGTGCGTGGGCGGGAAATGTGTATATCTCAAAAAAGAATTTTTACCTCCCTGACGCGCGTACGGTATTGCATGTTTGTTATTTATTTAGGTACACATGTTGGTTTAAATTTATGCCTTCAACTTATTCGATGGCTCATATCTGATTTCATACTTGAGAGCCTTAAATAACTTTGGCATAGTTAATTTACTTAATTATATATAAAATAGCAGTTAAGTAAGTACCCGAGCTGTTTTGGAAACAGCGACAACAACACGATCAAATATTGGCATTTTATAGTCCTAAACTAAACTACGTATTATGCTGTATTTGAGCAACGTAAACACATTGCCATTATTTTTATTTTTAATTGGTTCTTTCACTTCCTTGTATGTTAAACGATGTACTTGCATTTGCCTATCTAGTTTTTGCTTGTTGTAAGATGCTAGAGATACGAGGGATGTAAAGGGAATTCTGAATTAAAAGTTATAAATAATGGAGTCTCTCTCGAGGAAAATGAAGTAATACATAATTGGAAAAAGAAACAGGACAACAGTTAGTTGAAAATAAAATTACTTGATTGTTATAGCTGAGGTGCCGACAGTAATTGAGGGGTAATGATAGTAATAAGTTAATAATTGGTGCCGCAAATGAGTGGATTGGTCTGAAGAAATTCAACATTTTTTTGGTTCTGTCAAAACTTACATAGACAGATATTTTGGAGAGCTAAGTCAGTGACGTTGTTTATTTATTTACGACTACGTAAACGACCACATGATTACGTAAGCAATTTAAATTGATTGTTGTGAAGACGTGTATGTTTCAACTACGTAGACGTAATAAACAAATGATTATCTTTAGTATCTTTACTTAAAATAATTCTTTCTAAAGTAGAAAGAACTTTTTATCGGTTTCCACTTTAAAATACTTTCCATCGTTCAGTGATTAAGCAAATTGACAAGTTCGTTTTGCATTACATGATGCTAGTACAAAATTAGGATTTCTGAATATTTTCATTAGAAATTGTGTAATCCTAATGGGCACCAAGGCACCACCATCCGTTGATAATATTCGTAAAGGTGTGTGTTATGCAATGTCCAACTCCAACCGTGAATATTCGACGCTCGTATTAACCATAGCTGTCTCTCAAGTAGTAAGTAACACGGTACGTTTTTTAAATAATCTGCTCTTAGAAAAGGATTGAGATGTGCAGATAACTGCTAACAATTAGCCGTTTTCTTGATTACCACACGCATTTCTTTATCAGGTAACCCCTTTTACTGTCGCTTTTCATTTTACATTTTCATGTAGCAAAAATAATGACAGGTTATTTAATCTTTAGATATACAGAGATTTGTGGGTCGTTAAAAGTAAATACTATAACGTGCGTTCATTGACATTTCTAATTCATCTATAATTTTCACGGTTATGGGATGTACTATCGCCATGCATTTATGTAAGAATTTGACACATGATCTGAAACGTTCCTACTCCTTACATTCCCATTATTGTGTTCGTATGAGGAGTCAATAATTATCACGTTGTCAAACGCGTTGCCACTTAAATTTTTAAGTCAATGCCACATTATGCCTGCTTAACTGCATTATTGTTTTGCATATGTTGCATTAAATAGGTCAAATAAAGTATCATCGTCGTCTTTGTCATCATCGTTTCCATTTTATTAAAACTAATGATCTAATCAAGACGGGACTCAAATTAGTCACCGTGACTGTGACGTTGCTTACCAAGTCAGCGAGCGTGAGCCGTTGAGGAAAAGTGAACCTTGGATTGTTGATTGTGCTGATCTACCTGTGTAAAATGGTATTATAGATGTAGATGTTGCGGTCATGCCATTCTCTAATTAAATATTGATAACTTGAAAGTGGTAGAAGAAACTGAACCAAAACATGTTCCTGTTGTGATACGAGGGCTCGATTCGTTTTTTCAACCAAATCATTTATTTTTTTTAAAGTTTTCTGTTACCTATTAAACTCAGTGCGGGACTGCGTATTATTTCAACGCATTACTTTTTATGCAAATATTTTCTTGCATGGACCATCTACAAAAAAATGTGAAAATACTTAATGATCACCATCATACACATGTATAGGTATACATTTGCTCAGTCATGTGATATAAAAAGTTTCTTTCCTACATAAACACGCAATGCAATCATTTCATCTTTAAGTTTTCCACAAAGCTCTTCGCCGTAAAAACAGTTCAGCTCAGTTCTCAGATAAATTCCTAAACTATTAGTCGACAACAAAGAGAACCAAATTTTAACTAAACGGCTGTGTTTATTCTGAATATTGATTTCATTGTTGATCATATTTATACAATAAAGAATGGAATCCGGCGTCACAAGCTTTTAATCCGCTCGCAATTCAAATAGAACATTAGAAATAATTAATATCTGTGTAAGCACAGACAATCTAGACAAATGTATTAATAAGCAAAATAATTTGTCAAATTAAAAGTCCATATAGGTAGCCAATGACAATTTTTTGCTATACTACATAGAATAAATAATCATGAAAATGTCAATGGACATCATACAATATCCATAAATTTCTGCCAATGTTATCAATTGCTTGCTGTCTAATTGTAAGCATTCTGATTAATTAACCCCAGTACTAATAATTATTAACCTGACTCAGCATTTAAGTCTGACCTTTCGTGTTCAATTACGGTTGTGCGGGGGTTCTATTTTAAACGCTGACTTCCTTCCATCAAACGGACAGTTAATCAAGCGAGGCATGTTATGTGCTGCATCTAACCATCCCAAACAACAATAGCAACATATTTTTTATTTCTCAGGACTCGCCATGACCTTAAACTTAGGACAAAAGACTTTCCCACAATTGTTGTCGTATTTATTGAAAAAAAACCAGTCACAGTTGTTCATGTTAAACAAGTGCACATATAGGTTTGAAAGTTGCACACATTGTTATGGTAACGTAGAAGAGAAGAGATGCTACTGGGAAATGCTTTAACAATAATTGTACGATACAAGTTTTAATTTCATTTGCAGTACAATTTTCAGTTTCACATTTTCCCTGTGGTATTTTTTAGATTGTCCGCGTAATGTTAAGATTAGACAGATAAGAGAAGCGTAAGTTCTCAAGCCAAATGACGTTGTCCAGAAAAGTTGCACACGCAGGACTTTATAATGTTAGTAAAGGGACGTTTGAAAAGCTCACTTGGAAAATTAAATGCGGCGCGGCATGCAAGTATCATCTTCAAAAGAAAATCCCTGCTATCAACTGCCCACATTTTCTCACGATGCTCTGTTTGAAACACTGTGGTTGAAATCTTACATGAATCTAGGTTGCCACCACGAATCGGTTGGACTGCACGCCTGCATCCAACAATGGCAAACAAATTTTTGTCGAGTACATTTTCATACGTGTAGTAGTATCAAAGAAGATGCCATGTATTTGTAACAGGAAAATTCATAAACTATAAGGGAATTTCCTTTTTGCATATAATTTTATGATTTATGAGGAACTAATTTAGTCTTTTTGAAAAATCGTTCTTGTTTGTGTTATCCTACAGCTCATATATCGTGATTTGATTTACTATTGATCTCATTTCCAAGTTATGTTATAATTTTGTTTTTTTTTCACGCAGATAAACAATGGAGAGTTATAGCCGAATCCGCTCAATTAAGCTGAAGAGGCCCACGCCTGAACATCCTTTTGGATTTTCAGTGAGAGGTGGGCATGAACATGGAACTGGAATTTTTGTGTCATTCGTCGATACTCGATCGTTGGCTTATCGACAAGGATTAAAAGTAAGTTGTAACTAGTTATTTGCTGTGAATTCCATACATTTATAATGAATACTGTTTGTGCATGCACTATACATAACATCTTATATTTAGATTTTTGCATCGTTTCCTCGAATATTTTTATATTTTGAAACATCACATGTCATTAACTTATGATATTTTTGGAGCTAAGGTTGGAGCATAACTGAACTTGCATAGTCATTTCCTTTTTTACAGAATACAAGAAATGCTTATATCGTATAGGTATGAAATAAATGCAGAAACAATTTCGTTTTTTAGTAGTTGTTTACATCTTATGCGTTTTTGCACATTTATACATACATGTACACTTGGCTAGATAATACCATTTCATACTTTGTTGTAAATGTAATGTAGAATCAATACCTGTTTGAAACAAAAACAACATCACTACATCGTGGATTCAAAAATTAATTTATTGCTAACAATGATACCCCAGCAGAAAGCAGATGCTTGCTGGTTACTATCCACTAATTAACGGTCTCCACATATTGTCTCCTTTCGTTTTTGTTTGAAGGTTGTCCAAGGTCCTTTATTGTTAGCAAATATAAGAAAGTTTGTTTGGGGCCTTCTCACAGTTGGGTATTGCTGTATTTCTTCAGTAGAAGTAGCAGTACCAGTATCCACTGAAAATTTCTTCAGTAGAAGTATCAGTAGCAGTATTTTGTCAAAAT
>JAHZNE010007157.1:0-12056 GCA_027744055.1 Callyntrura sp. NNG-2020 | reverse complement strand
AGAGAGAGATAGAGAGAGAGAGGGAGAGAGATACAGGGAAAGGAGGTAGGCTTAACGGAGAAAGACATAAAGTTATAAATAAATGTAGAACAGAGAGAAATAGAGAGAGAGAGAGTTATGTGTGTGTATGTCATTATTATTGATGTTCTTTATTTTCTTTGTCGTTTATATAATTTCTCCTGACGAAGAAAAATTCGAAAGAGAAAAGGAAGCGAGAGAGAGAGAAAATACTCTCATAAGTTGGGTACTTTAAGCGCTGTGTTGTTGTTGCTGGGCAAACGGGGTTTTCGTGTGGTCGTGGTATAAATATATTTGTAAGTGGGAAAGGTATTTTAGGGCTGCTTTCGAGGTAATACGGCTACCGCTGCTGCTGCTGCTGCTGCTTCAGCTCCTGCTTTTAGTGGCTTGCTCGTCAGTGGAGAAGGAGCAAGTGAGTAGAAAGGAAGGGAGAAACACACGCAAAACGGCAGGAGCAAGAGGGAGAGAGAGAGAGAGAGAAAGCAAGCTCAATGCGGTATTCTCACTCTCTCACGGAAAAAGTTGGTCTGCGCAAAATTTAGGTCAATTTTGCGCCGCTCAATATCGTGTTCATGTAGAAAGAAATCGATTCTTGGTCTGGTTCCGCCGCATACGCTCCTACTCTGAGAAAACGGCTACATTTATGGCCGTCGTACACGTAATGTATAAGAAGAGAGAGAGAGAGAGAGAGAGAGAGAGACATACACACACACACACACGCATACACACACTCACCGTAAGAGAGAAAGGCAACCTTTCTGTAGACGGCTTTGTAGGGAGTTGCACGTTCTCGTAGCATAAGGGGAATTGCCAGGGAAACGAAAGGAGAAAGACACGGCAGGCTTCTCCCCTTTGCTTTCTCCCTTCCCGTGTCGTGTATATCGGGAACACAACGGTGATAGGACTTGTAATCGGGGCAGTTGTACCCATACAGTCATATAGGAACAGTCTCCGGCTTTTTTTTCCTTTTTAAAATCAGCAGCAGCAGGAAAATATTAAAAAATTACGGGGAAGAGAGGCAGCATTGCCTGGAAGAGAAAAAAAGGAAAAGGGTTTTGGGTAATGGAGTATCGGGTCTCGTCTCCCCCGACCGTGGTTTCCCTCTGCTGTTGTGGGGATGGTGAGAAGTTACAAAGAAAATAATGGTAACGTTGCCACAGTCAGTGTGATCATCACTGCTGCTGCTGCTGCTGCTCCTGCTGCCGCGGCTACAATTATTATTACTAGTAGCAGTTCTACGGCAGAGGGGTAACTACTACAAACTGCGATTGTAACCAACAAGACGAAACAAGTGGAGTACGACGAGCAACAATAAAATAATCATGCAAAAGGGATGTATATACATGGGGGCAATTATTAGCGGGCTACCTATACATGGGTGTGTGTGTGTGTGTGTGCATATATGTATGAATATGAATGAATGGGAAATATGTCGGCGAGGTAAAAAAAAATAAATAGGGGGCTGTAGGGAAGTAGCGGAAAGAAAAAAAAATATGTCCGGTTGAATGAATTTTATGAAGGAGATATTTACAATATTCTTGTAATTAAGGGATGGGGCCAAAAGTAAAGAAATTACGGTATGGGATTAAATTACCGTATTTTCTCTAATTGTGAGGGCGGACACTATTTTAGGGACAGCTTTTTATATTTTTTCAACTAAAACGAGATGATTGACGAAAAAGAAGGACCAACGTGTAGTTATAAGGTGTACCTTGCCGGGAAAAATAGTTTGGTCTATCAATTTTCATTTTCTACCGGACGGACAAACAAAATCACGCACGTTGCATTTTTTTTTCTTGGGGTATTACAACTTTAACAGATCTGACTATTATTATTCCAAGTAGGTATAGTGCTTCGTTTTTTTTTGTTCGTGTCGGCTTCCCGTTCACATTCACCATAACTGCTGCTCCCTTTATATCTTTTGCCGAAATCTCCAAACATATCCATACAAAACGTATCCACAGTTGAGAAAATTGAACCGTGTTGCATTATGTATACGACGTCCATTAAAAACAAGCCCAATCTGCTCCGTATTACCCTCTTATTATGCATTATTATTGCCATACAATTCTCCCTTGTAGTCCTGTGGCGGAATTCATATGCATTATATAGGCCAGGCTATATATACCTCTATCCCTGTGTAATTCTGTGGGGTGGATATATCGTTACGTGGAATAGCATTTCAACAAGCATTTTTTTCCTTTCGCTTCGTTGTGCCACGTTTTTATAAGGAATCCTCGTAGGTGCCTTGCTTGGCCAGGGGGATATACTCTATTACGGATTCTCTATTAGAGCCTTATTACCTCTACACAAGCTGGGTACAGGTAGTGGTGGTGGGGGAAGGCTTGACTACAACCGAGGTAAGTGTGTGTACATGTCCCTTGTAAGCACACACACAAAAACACGGCACGTTTTCTCCTAATGCTGGTCGTATTAGGAGAGGAGAGGAGCAGCAGGCTTGGTTATAAAGCACTCATCGGTAACGAAATTTGACCAGAGAGAACACATTCTTGTATTGCTATCAATGTAGCAGCTGCTCGGCAACAAAGCGAGGACACGCCAAACAGCGACAACACCGACGACGTCGTCACACACACACAGACACAAACATATCACACGTTTTTACCGAATGAATAAAACAACGAGGGAGAAAATCCATAACTGAAGTTTAGCGAAGCGATGGAAGGGGTATACGGAAAATGTTAGCTTGGTGGGAGCAACGGGTGAAAGAGAAAGTAGAGAAAGTTTGGGAAAGCAGGGGGTGCTGCCATCTGGGAAGGAGGACGTGTACAGCTATTTTTGGGGAGAGACTGCTTTCCCCGGATTCCTCAGGGAGAGGAAAGGGGGCGCCGACGAAATTATTCTAGCAGCTGCTACTGCTTTCACTTTCCGCGTGTCACCGTTTCCTTTTTGAGGATAAAGAGGGAACAAGGGCGCCATCCTGTGGGAGTCTGTTGTACTATGTAAAATTTTTATTACAGACCAACCAACTGGAATAAGTTTTGGTAGATGTCAGGATTATAGTGAAATGGAAATTTTCACTTTCTTCTTTTCTCGTTTATCAGAGTTTGGTGGAGGTACCGCATACAAAGCGCATTTTAAATTGGCCGTTTACACCAGCAAAGCCTCAATTATTTACAAGCTGTGATGCTTATTTATTCTTATTACCTGTTCCATTAAAAATTAAATTAGATATTTTGACACAGTTTTACCCGAAATCAGGTCACCCTCCGTAAAATCCCATTGTCCCGACACTAACATCCTTTCGCCATTCTCTTTGAATGTACTTCACCAATAATAAATGTAATTCTCTCAGTGACAGTACTACTGCCTTGTGGGGGCTCTCAGATCGCCCTAAATTGATTTTCCCTTTTGTCACGCACGCCGATTTTTTTTTGCTGCTGCCCTCACACCACTTATTTTTTTTCTTTCTATCCTCCGTGTGACAACCTTTATTACTTTTCCTTTCTTTTTAAAATATGACCAAAACAAGAGAGAAACCACACAAAAAATTACATCTATCCTTCCCTCCATCCATCTATTCATCCACGGACTGCTCACTTGTACAACACGTAGTAATATTAACGATCACACACAACTTTTTTTGCTACTTCGCTCGCCATAAAAATGAAATAAAAATGAAAATCCCTAGAGCATTGCACTGGGAGCTTTCAGAGTTGCAGAAAAAAATACGTACGTATTTCCAGGGGAATGTGGAAAAAGGGGGAGTGTGTCGTGAAGTTTGATCTCTCCCACTTTCTCCCACTTTCTCCTACTTTCTCCCGGGTGTGTATTTATTTATATTTATTAGCTTGTTGTGGTTATGTTGCACCACCACTCGGTATAAAAATGCATTTTTATCCTCGCCGAAAAAAAATCCACTTTTTATGGGTTTCCATTCATTTCTTGACAATTTCCTTTTCATTTCTCTGCTTTCTCTC
The DNA here is from genome assembly GCA_027744055.1 of Callyntrura sp. NNG-2020. Lineage (NCBI taxonomy): Eukaryota > Metazoa > Arthropoda > Collembola > Entomobryomorpha > Paronellidae > Callyntrura > Callyntrura sp. NNG-2020. Next base: position 8,097 of record JAHZNE010007157.1, on the reverse strand, counting down.
TCTCTACTTTTTTCCTGTTAAGAGGGTGTATCTTTTGCAGAAGCTTTTTATTTTACTTTTTTTTCTGCGAGTTTCTTTGAAACCTCCTTTTTTTCTCGTGTCTTGTTTCTCCTGAAGTGACTTGGATTCATAAATCATTTTTAGTGGAGGATATTATTTGGCATCTATTAATGTTGTGTGTCGTGGGGAAGTTGAGGAATAAAAGGAGAAAGCAGACGTGAGAGCGCTGGTGTGGAAAATGTTTGACTGCGTGGATCTTTCCCATTTTTTCCGCGGTGGAAAAGTGGAAGACACGCAGGAAGGATTGTTAAGCCGTGCTTTACGAGAGGGATTTATTATTTATCAAAAAATGTCCTTTCCTTTCTCTGTTTATTATAGGGTAACACGGGCTTAAGGATAAACAACGACTTTTTAATAATTTACACGATTGGTCCGATACTTTCAAAAGGAGTGTGCTGTTTAGCCTGTCACTATTTTCTCCGGGCTTTTCACTCGCCACTCTTTTCTATTTACACGGGAGAGGCAGGCTTTGGGAAACGTTGGTCGACTTTGATACGGTAACGAGGGGAATTTCAAAAATTTTGAGCCAATTTTATTTAGCAGAAAGGAAAACGATATTTTTATAAACTTATGGAAAATCAATTTGATATAAGGGCATGACAAAATGTATGTGGATTTTGTCCATATACGCCCGTGTTCATTTCTTTGGTTGATTTACTTTTACTATTTTGACAGTTATTGTTATTATTATTATTATTATTAATATGACTCAAGTTACGCTTAACTACGGAAGTATCGACCAGGTATAATTAATGCTGGGTAGGTAAATAGTTACGGAAAGGAAAGTAAATAAAAGCCGCAAGTAACAAACAATGATACTGCTTATATGTCTGTAGCTGTCGGGTATAAAGAGAAATGTCAATACGGAAAACTCGTTAAAATTACGCAGAAACACGTCCTCTCACTTTATTTATTTTTTGCCCTTTCCTATAACATACAACAGGAGGGTTTTACAGGTTATTTCTGCAAACAAACTTTCTTTTTCTCGGGACTTTGGAATTGGATAAGGGAAAAACTCTCGTAAAACTTGGCAGTGTAATCAAATCATCCTCGGGGGGCGGGCCCCACGTCCTTTTCAAAGAGCAGTGGTATCATAAATCATAAAATCAACGGGAACAATAGCCCAGTCCCCCATAAAATAACATAACGACAAACATTTTCAAATTTACTGATATTTTCATCTTTGTATGTAACCAGTTCACTGTGTCTTCAAAAGAGAAATTTTAGGAAAACAACGAAAAATATTACGTATGAGTGCAATTGATTCTGACTCGCTTGAATGCTTGAAATTGATTTGCCCCTACTGCCGTGCGCTGCGTGCCAATACATATTCAAATACCCCCTGCAAAGATTTTTGCTGGGGCGTTGTGATGAAAACCCAAACAGAGATTTGGGCGGTAAATTTGTATTAAATTAAATACATGACATATACTCACACTCACGATTAGGGTGATAACTATTACTACGTACTGCTACTATTTTAAGCAATATTGTTTGTTAATTTTGAAACAATTTAAACTTGGACCAGTTTGACGTCATTTTAAAAAAAATATTTATGTGAAAACAAAATAAAATTTTGCACAGGTCGGACGTATACTGAAGCTATCGTTGATTGTGCGGCGATTTCTATTTAAATAAAAGTTTAAACAGCAACAACTTTAAAGTTATCGCTCCCTCACAAGCAATGAAATCCTCCTCGATATCCTTCTTTACGAGATTTTTGTTTGAAGCCTATTAGCATCGGCATTCAGAAACAATAAACGCAACACTTCCTTTTTTTCTCTCTCTCTCTCCTTTCTCCGCATTTTTGCACAAAGTTGGCAACTCTCAACAGAATTGAATAAATGTTGTGTGTGTGTGTGTGTGTGTGTGTGTGTGTGTGCTGCCTACCGGATGATTCAATTCCTCTCGGGATTAATAAATAAAACGGGGAAGGTATCGTGTATGTATGTGTATGTGTGTGTGTGTGTGTGTGTGTGTGTGTTTACCGCGATTTGAAGTACCTCGCAGTCTTCTCCCGCCTTTCAAAGCTCATTCGTGCACAGAGACAAGACAGATAAATAGAGAGAGAGGGAGAGAGAGAGATATGTGGCTTGTCAGCTTCAATAAACCGCATAAGACCCGACCCACATGCTTGACTCTTTGTGTCGGCTTATATTTACCCAGCAGGGAAAACACGAAAGATCTGTGTCGATTATGTTTCTTCTTCCATCATGTCTCTCTCTCTCTGTCTGTCTGTGTGTTTGTGTTCTCCTCTGACTGTTGCCACAATGTTTCAGGTCTATTTACCTTGTCTTGTGGTATTTGCCAGCAACTTGACATTTTTAACCGGGGTGGTAGAACAAAGAGAGAGAGAGAAAAAAAATTTGCGGAGAAAGTAGGAAGGTGTACACACACAGAAAGAGAAAGCTCTGCTCTTAATTTGAAGTGACAGTGAAACGTCAAATGCAGGGAAAAGAGGATCTTTCCAGATCGGGACGACACGCATGTGTCCCAGATGAAACCCGCTTTTGGCAAGATTTTTTCCCGGGGAAAGTAATATGCAGAGAGAAAGAAATTTTTTTTTGGACTTACATGATATCCCCCAGCTTAAGCCTGGTTTGTACTAAAGCGCACGTTTTATGATCGGCGTTGGTTACCGCCCTGCGTCGCCCGCGACGTATGGTCCCTCCTCCCGATCCCCCCAAGCCGGAGGCCGACCCGTTGGTATTTTGCGTGCTGGACATTCTCCTCAGCACGTTTTCCAGTCGCCGGGTGCGTATTTCCAGCTCGTCATCGTCCAGGTCCCCGGTACTACTCCCACAGATAAAACTAGCACTACTCGCCCTTCGCCCGCGGTCCCGGGATTCCCCCTCCGCCCCGGGACTCGGCGTGGCGAGCGTGACGCTGGAGCGGTGCTGCATGTTCTGACTTTGAATGGAGCCCCGCTGACTTTGGTACCGGATGGAAAATCGTTCCAAAATTTGGCAAGTTTCTGGGAGCGGTTTGTGCTCCTCGTCGTCTTCCTCTTCCTCCTCCTCCCCTTCCCCCTCCTTCTCCCCCTCCTCCGCGAAGGAGGTTCTTCCCCGCCGCCCATTTTGGTGCGGGGGGCTGTCTTCCTCGATTTCGGAGAAAGTGGGATTCCGCACCTCAGGGCTACTCTGACACTCTTCGTCCTCCTCTCCTATCATGGACATCATGGTGGCAGCGGCAACAACTACTACGGCGACCTCCCCTTCTTCCTAATTTAGCTACAACTTGTTGCTCTCCTACCGCTGGTGCTGGTCCCATGACAACCTCCCAACGCGGCCCGGGCTACCACTGACGCACACTGGCACCACACCGCACCAAAAAATATCACAAAATACACTAAAAGCTACCAGGGAGCACTCGGGATCACTTTTTTTTCCTTTCACCTTTTCCCCCGCGCTAAAACGTTTTCATATTCGTGGGGCTGTCAGAGAGTCGATGTTGACAAACCTGAAAGAAAAAAAAACAAAAGAAAAATGGAGTTGTCATTTAGAAAAATAGGAAAAGCTTTTATCATCCCAAAATGTTTTCCTTGGGTTGCCACCGGATTGACTGTTGACACCCGGGTGGCGTCCCCTTTTAAAAAGGGTGTCCACTAATGGCTTTTCTGGGGAGAGCACTAATGGATAATGAGGGGAATGTCAAATGTCGAGAGAGAAAGTTGGGGAGAAAATTTAATTATCTTTTCGCCTTTTGTTTAAGGAACAAAAAAAACATGGGATCGGTACAGGACGAGACGGAAGGAGTTTGAGTAACTTGGACGCTCTTTAAAAGAAATTTTCTCGAATTCATATTTTGTGATGCGAAGATACGAAGTCTGTACTAATGTCTTCTCAGTACCTTAATTTCGACGGTGGTATACCTGTAAGTGAAAGCAAGTGAGGCAAAGGGTGACAAAAATTGATGACATTTGGAGAGGCTGACGCCTGTCTAAATTGTACGTTATTTGAGTAGGTTGTGTTCGATTACGCGGCAGGTGATCAATGGCTTTACTTTTTGGTCTTGTTTCGACGGGGCAAAGGAAACAGAGAGGAAAATTGGAGCAGAGAGAGAGAGAGAGATGATAGATGAGCATTTCCGGAAAGTGGCATTGTACACTGTATCGCCCTCCGCGTTCTCCCATCATCATCCTCTTCATCCGGAAAAACAATAAAAGGGCAACTCTCGTAATAAAAAAAAGAAGAGAAAGCTGCTTTCTCTTTTTCTGGTATTCTGTGTTGTTTGCCAAGTTGTATTATTAAGCCGACAAGTAAACAACTCTATCATCATCATCATCATCGTCATCGTCGGGACCAATCTTGTAGCTTTTGTTGGAGGAAATACAGAAAGTCAGTAGTAAATTTCCTTTGGTAAGCTTGGAAGGGCTTATGGGGCGCTTGAAACCCAATAGGTATAATAATAGGAGATTTTTTAAAGGAAAACAGACATGTGGCAGAGAGAGAGAGAGAGAGAGAGAGAGAGCTGCGGCATTCCAGGGTGAATGCATATTGGGAGCGGTGCTGGGAGAAAAGAGAAAGAGAGAGAGAAAGCATCAAGAGAAAGTCAAGTGGTTTTCCGGAAAGATAAAAAAGAGAAACGAATGGGAAGAAAGAAAGAAGGACGAGGACGGTGATGATGATCAAAACGTTACGTTTCAGTAAGTATATGGGAAAAGTATTTATTTTTGAGAGAGAGAGAGAGAGAGAAGTGGCGTAAGCTGTTGGGAGAGAATCCGACAAGAAAAGAAATGAATCTTCCTCTAACAATATACCCATCCGCTTGGCAAACAAGCAGGTAAAACAATGCTGCTTTCCCTTTTTTGTGTGGTGATGATGAACTGGCGTCGATGATGATGATGATGATGATGATGATGATAGTGATGATCGGAAAAAATGAGGAGAAAGGGAGAAAGCAATAAAAAAGAAAGTAACAGGGTTGACTCACTCCGTGTGGAAGTGGCAGCAAGTGGAAAGATGAAACTCCTTTTTCCGCTTTGCCGGCTTGAAATGCACTTGAATGAGAGAGAGAGAGAGAGAGAGAGAGAGAAGACGGTTTAGATGGGAAAAAGAAATAAAAAATTTCCGAACAAGTAACGAGAAGATGGAGAGGGAGAGAAAGGCCCGACAGAAGATAAAGACAGCAGGGAAATTAGTGGATATATTAAAATATATCAAAGGATTGCAGGAAGAAATGGAGGTGACAATGGGGCCGTTCATTTCAGAAAAGAAATATTAAACGGGCGTTATCAGAATACCGTGGAGTAGAGAAATATTTTTGGGAGCACGTTCTACGTGAACGACCCCATACACTGACACTCACTAAAAGGAAGGATGAACTGTCGTAAAAAAGAAAGTTTTCCCTTTTTAGTGCACATCCGTCGAAAAATTTAAATTGGGTTTGGGTTAAACAACTTTCTTCCTTCTGGAAAACTCCCAGCAAGGTTTCCTGCTTTCTCCTCGAACTTTTTTTTATGAATAGTCCCTCTCCCTTTTATTATAACTGCCCCACCAATTATTCTGAAGAGTTGTCTTGGTCCCGCCAAAGAAATGAGCCAAACAACAGGAAACACTTGACTACTTTCTCTTTTCATCCGGACTCGCCTATTGATCCACCGGAAAATGCAATCAAAACGCAACTCTCTCCAAAATACAAAAAATTCCCGCGGGGATTCTTTTCCCAAAAAAATACATTCCAAGCCACGCGGGATAATATGAACAGGAAGGAGGAATGTCATACCATACCTCTCCATATTTTTTTTACTAAGAGAGTCGCCGTTACCCCACATTTTTGACGTGGCGCCGCTCACGAAAATGCCCTTGCTGCGCTCCGGGATTCGGGTGGATTCCTGACCGCTTGTAATTTTCTCCGGGTTTCACATTTTCCCTTTTTTCCCGGAGATTATCCCGCTAAAATATACAAACACGTAACCACCCACCCACCCCAAACCTGATTACCATTATCACCAAAGACACCTTTCCTGCCGGGCTGGGCAGAGAGAAAGGGAGACGAAGGTGTTGGCAATATGAGATGATATCACGCAAACGGCTCATTTTGAAACAAAAGCGTGAATAAAAAAAACGAAATGGTGATGCATTACGAGGGGGAAATGTAGTAACAACGACGAACCTTTTGCTTGTTTTCTTTTTGTTTAAAGGGCACACCATCTTGGGCCACGTCCGCTACGGCACGTTTTCCCGGGGAAAGGAGGAATTTGAAAGAAAGCTGGAAAACAAGCAGGAGAAGGGTGGAGGTGGAAGGGGAGGAGGGGGAGGAGGAGGAGAAGAAGAAGAAGAATGATGATGATGATGAAAAAGAGAAAATGTGTGTGTGTAGATTAGCATGCACGAAAAATTATTTTTGTGTATTCATCGGGGAATTTGAGTTGGTTCATCATCATCATCATTATCAGCAGCAGCAGAGTCGTGGTCGTCATCGTGACCAACAATAAGAGAAAAGGCGTTCATACATTTTCTTCGTTTCTCGTGGCACAAAAGGAAAAAGAGCTCAGGTAAAATATATATAGAGAAGACTGTGGGGAGAACCACGCGGCGAAAGAGAAAGTTACCAGAAGGAAAAGAAAAGTCGGAGAAAATTTGTGTGAGGAAATTATTTGGGGGCGTTTTCCTAACTGTGAGTAATGTTTCGAGAGGAAAGGAACTGCCTACACACGACACGAGGACGACGACGGCGGCGTTCTCTTAATAATAATTTGTGGTGATGATGTTGCTGTTGGTGTTGGTGTGTGTGTCTGTGTGTGTGTATTTGAAGGTGTAATAATTTTGGGAGAGAGAGAAAGTGTTACACGAAGAGCGAAAACTGTTTTCTCCTCTGGCAACGGGGTAAAGACGGTTTGCATGCGGAATATTTATCTTTTTTGAAGGGAAACTGCTCAAATGATATTATCATTTTCTGCCGAGCAAAATAACTTCATTTCGCGAGGATGGGAGGGTGTACACAGGGAAAGGTTCTTTGGGAGGTACGTGGGCGAGCAAGGGAATTTGAGAGAGAAGTGTGAAGTCAGGTAGGTAGAATTGTAATTTGAGGGATTTTAAAGGAAATGGAAGGTGGTAAAGGAGGGAAGGAGAAAATTGGATTTGGATTTTCAACGGTCGGAAAATTTGCGGGGGTGGGAGGTGATGATGAGTGAGGGAGAAGGTGGTGGTAAGAAAAATTGGTGGGAATGGGTTGTAAAATGACATTAGTACGGGAGCAATTGCATTATTTCAGGGGCAAAGCGTACAGAGAGTTATTTTTGGAAGCGCTGGTCTTATTCGGGGATAACGGTTTAATTACACCGCCCACACATCATCCCTGTTTCCGGTGTCTACGTCAGCCCGCCGAGGAGAGAAAAAATAGCCTCGGGGAAGAGGAGTGAGAAGAGAGCTGTTTTCTTCGAATGACATGACTTGATTATTGGGAAATATCAGGCGGATTAACCCGCCACTTGAGCGAGTTAGCGGGATCCCGAGTTTCGGTTTAAATAATAAGAGGTCTGGAAACATGTAGCGCGTATGGAGACTGTATGTAGGCATTTAGAGGAACGTTGAGGGTCGTTACGGGGTAAAGCTGTAAATGAGAGCACGTTTGGTTTTTTGTGTTGTTGTATGTTGGACTCAGCCCTTTATCTGATCTAGAGGAAGTCGTAAATGAAGGACGTCACCTAAACGTGTTTTGATGTTCAAACTATCTTTGGAACGGTATCTAAGTCGTTTTATGATTCTCATTACGGCATTTTACGTACAGGGCGATACAAAGAGGTTTGAGGGACGGCCTTCACGAAAGACCCCAGGCAATAACTGATGAGGATAAGTTGTGACCAACACTACTTCTATTTTCATGCTAACTACAACTACAAAAACTTCGTGCGTCCCATCTTTATGAAAATTGGATCTTTACTAAGGAAAATAATATTCCAGGTGTCGTTGAAGTCCTTCAATTTTATATTGCAAAATAGGCAAAATAAAGGTTTGCAGGGGAAATAAAAGAAGTAAAACTTATAATGTAGGACCTGATCAAGGAGGCAATTTTTGCTATTCTGCTCTGTTTCAT
>JAHZNE010007156.1:0-33161 GCA_027744055.1 Callyntrura sp. NNG-2020 | reverse complement strand
GATAAGCATGAGTCAATGTATCATTCCACAAATTTTGAGTCCCGGGTCTCATTTAAAAAAACTTGTCCTTTGACCTTTTGACCCACTTCCGGTTTGAGATAAGTCTCCAAAAGGGGAGGTCCACATGCTGGGGTAATACCCTATAACCTCCCGAAAACAGAATTTCAAAATTCCTATTCGTTCTCGAGATATCGCGCCGACGGACAGACGAACGGACGGACGGACAACGTAAGACCAATATGAGACATTCGTCTCATAATAAAAATATGACATGACGCGCAATATATCTCTATAGTAAACATGCATAGCGACATGCGTGTGAAAAAAGTTACAAAGGAGAACGTTTCATACTCATCACATCACCATAATTACACGCGGTACTTTTCTTTCCCAGGCGCATAGCATGGCTAATTTTAGAAACATGACCTTAGTCGTACTCTTATTTTCTCACCAACAAGATAGTATTATATCCCATGGAAAAGCTAAGAAAAATGTGAATGTGAAAAGAGAATATTAATTCTGTTTTGTTTTCTGTGAAAATTCAAACTTCATCATAATCTAGAACGAAAAATATTTCTACATGTTGCTCGTAGCTCTAATTATTATCATTCAGTGTTCAGTGTTAAAAATTTGACATTTGACTGTTAAATAATCCTTTTATTGAATTTAACACCAACGCTTATTACTGTACTGATTCTAATTTAAATCCAATTTCTATACTCTGATATTACATTTTCATTAATAAAGTATACTTGGCTTCAAGGCGTAAAATGAACACAGCGTGTTGGGTGATGTGTGAAAATACAAGTTGGTGTGATGTTCAAGAGTAAGACTACGTGATAAAAACAAAACAGAGGAAAAAATGCAAATCTTCCATAAAACTGATAACAATAAATGTGGTTTGTTGTCTTTCTAATCTGTTACTTGAAAGTAGTAGTTATCACAAGTTGTTAAGCGAGTTGAAAAATGGCTATGAAGAGATTTTAAGTGATTAATTGGATAATTCCTTTAACTCCATGCATAACCTCCTGCAGAAGACAGGCTTATATACATACATGTTGTGTTGTATGTAGGTATATCGAAGTGAAATACAATATTTACGTGCGGTTGTAATAATAAAGAAGAAGCTGCTCTGCTATTATTCCAAGTGGCATACATACCATTTACTAATCCTTTATGGCTTATAGGACACGTAAAAGAAACAGAACACAACCGCATGAATAGGGATAAATGACTCGTGCCAGTGACGAGCACAGCAAACCGAGGGAATGTTTTCTGTACAACTGCCTATGATACGGTGACAGGCTTTCAACGCAAACGTGGGTTGCTGGAGTAACCAGATGAATCGGCTGAATGATATAAGAAGGATGTGCATGGGTGACGGCTGGTGACTTGTAATGGTTGGTTGGCGACACAAATGTTTAAATTGACATTGTGTCGCCATCCTTCTTTTCCTCTGCTGATGCTGGTCCAAAGTCAACTAAAATGTTGCTTCATTGCACAAAATAAATGCGGATTTCAAATTGCAGGCTTGAAAGAAGGAAAGTTTAATGTGCATCACAGTTATCAAAATACCGAGGAAAAGCTAAAACAATTAGGCATATGTCCTATGGTCATTCTCAACTGACATTTCACATGCGAGCTATTTTATAAATAATTTAGAAATAACTAGTTTGTTTGACCTTGAATGAGGGTTAAATCTATGCCACAATTAAATACCCAATTATTATTTTTTTTACGAATAACGCCGAATGATTAACCTTACTACTATATTGCATATACATATACTTAAATGGTGAAATCTCTTTTTGTGAACTGATTTACTCAATTCTTTTTGTAAGAAACGACCAAACTTATAGATCTAATGGTGTTGAATTAAAAAATCCATTTTTCATTCGCATTTGGGTTTTCAATTGATGCAAACTTGATTTATAAATTGGAGGGCAGGAAATGGAGAAAATCAAATGACAAGGGTAGAAAACGTGGTTAATGATTTATTTTAGAATGCAGTGTAAAATATTGAAAATGCTAATTTAGGCAGACTGTTTCTTTACTGTATGTTCAAACCGGCGACAGTAGCAATTTCATTCATGTGACAGGTATTTTGAATTTTGATTCTTTTATATGCATGTCATTACTTTTACTGGAAATATCAATGAAAGAGCATAATGCGTCGTACGTAGAGCTGCTGCTTCCATCGCCCTACAACGTGCCTGCAAGAGGAATGTATCGAAAACTGCTCTAGATGCATAATTTATTGCTAAACTTTGGAGCATGGTTGATCCAAGTGATTTCTCAAAGAATTCTTTCTAACGGGATCAATGTGGATCACAGCTAGTCTCGATTTGAAATTCCAACGTGGAATTTCTTTGGGTGTCTCGGACTGCCCCACTTTTCTCAACTCCCCTAACTTTGATACTTAAAAAGTATTTTACGTGTATCTTTTTCTCTATCCAGCTGGTTAGGGCTTGCTGCTTCTAAATCTTTCTAAAAGATTCTACTCTGCCAAGGAGGGGGATTATAGGTAAAAGAAAACGAATCGGAAATCGAGCTAAACTTACTACGCCGAAAGTGCTGTGGTGAAAATAAAGTTCTAGAAAACTTACTTTATTTCAGAAATAGGAAAGTATTTTGTTGAAATATATACGGTATTTACTTTGCGAGCAACACAAAACGATTCTGTATTTGCACTTTTTCTTAAAAACTTGAAAAAAGAAGAAAAAACAGGAAAAAACTTCCTCTCGTGAAGAAGGAGTTCAATGGGGTTTACATACATCTCACGGCAAAGGCAAGGCTTTAGTGCTTTTATTATTCAGATTTTCCTTCCAAATGGCACATTTGGTAAATGCGTTAATCCTTTCAAGAGAAGATGGAGAACTGCTAAGAAGTAATTAAGTCGTCCCCGTCATCAGCAATTTACAATAATTTGACTAACACACTAATCATAATAAGCTGAGCAAACTACGTGCATTTTTCTTCGTTTCATCCCAGGTAATTCTTGTTGTAGCTTTCATTTGTTGCCGTCGAAGATGATGCATTTTACATCCACTGTAGTAACCGAACAAAACAAGTTATGTCCTTGAGAAGAGCGACAAATAATACATGCCACGTACCTATTTTTGCATTCAAATGACGACAACGCCTATAAAGCCCCATTCTTACCTTATAGAGAGATGTAAAGTCATTTTGTAAGAAAAATAGAACAACACGTGGTCTCATAAAAATTATGCGTCTCCTTGTGCAAAAATAAAACTTGTCAAGATCACCACTGATGAAAGGAAGTCATTTAGAGATTAGTTAGTTGGTACTTGGTACTGTGTCTGAACAAATTGTAGGGTGCTTGCTTGTCTAAAAATAACTTGTTACGTTACTCCCGAACGTGCAAATGAGCACACTATGTCCGCGTTAATTTTCGTAGTTGTCTCACTACACAAAAACACGGTCACTGAATGTTGTTTAGCACCATAACTCAGCATTAACGTTATGAAAACCGTCGCATATTTTCTCACTTGATTATGTTTATGTATTATGCATTTGCTTTCTTCTGACCAATTAAAACCAGATTGGCCTGGCATTAGCGTGCGATTTGCTATGGCTTTATTTTATTACCCACTACCGCTTAATTAGCTCCGGCCAATATATGCAGTCAACCAAGAACTGACTCCAGACGTGAAATGGGACGGAGACCATTGTTATGCAGCAATCGTGTCCAAATGTTCAGGGAGTGTGGGGAAGCAAATTGTGTGACGATGCCATTATATGCTGCTTTGTGCAACCTTTCCACCTTTTCCATTTACGTTCCCTCTCTCTCTCTCTCTCTCTCTCTCTCTCTCTCTCTTAATGCAACTTCTCTACACACAAGTACTTTTCTAGCTCTTACTTTCCTTCTTCCGTACTAATTTTATGATTATGAGAAACATTTTAAATTTTAAACTGCTTCTCCCAGTTCCCCACTACTTTGTGCACACTTTATTGCTGTTTCGATTCAGCCCTCACACCTCTTCCCTTTCTTCTTTCATTATGTTTCATCATCATCTTCATTGTCGCCCACATCTCTCCTTCTTCCTTGCTCTCCTGGTTCCAATAAAAGTCAGCACGATCATAGTATTATAAGCCCCTTTAGAGGATTTTAGTCTTTGCAATTGTGTGGCGGCGACAGGCTATTATGTTTGCATATGTCTGTCTCTCCTCACATACTCTCTCTCTCTCTCAAAGGGTTCTCATTCAACAAGCAGCAAAGTCATTCTTAAAAAAGAAAACTAACTACATATTTTTGATGGCTACAAAGACTCCACGACGGGGGGAGATGGAAAAGTAAGTAAGTGCATGAAAGGCTGCTGCAATAATGGGATGACAGTTTTTGTTTGAAGGAGAATGTAAGCAAAGTATGCTTTAACTCGTAAAACCTATTTCGGCTTTTAGAGTCGTGGGTTAATGAAACAGTCATTTTCTTCGGTCTCCTTTTCTTCTTCTTCTTTCCATTCTCCACTTTGTCCTTCCTATGTCTTTTTCTCAATCAAAATCGTCACTTGCCCCATACCATATAAAATGCTCCGGGGTTGTACTCCTACGTACCAGTTTCCACCGTCACGTTCATTCAACCCCCTAAAATAAATTCAAGCCTGGGAGAGTTTCGGCGGCCTTTGTTATTTCACATGCACACTTCAAAGTGTAACATAATTTTCCTATATATATTTTATATATTTGTGAGCTGTTTTTACTTAGGTTTGGGTCGTGGGGTGGGCCTATGTCCTGTGTTCCCAGTCATCGTTAACAAAATGCCATACACGTGCACTAATTATATTTTATGATGTTAAAAAAGGAAACTTGCTGACACTGGCCGAAATGGTATATATGCTAATATTGAGAATGAAGATGCATGGAAATGACGAGTATTTTATACAGCGACAATGACGTGATGATGTTGGCTGGAAGCAAGGGGTTCAGCCTGTATCAAATGGAATTAAACACATGAAAATGATATAAAATGCATATTATATACGATTTTAGACATATTGATCGTTTTGGCCACTTTCCCCAGTTTATTTGTACATTGAGGCAAGACGTTCTATTTTGAACGAAAGAACTCCCACCCTGTCTTCAAAAATATTATCTTCATAAATCCCATTCAAGACTTCTCCCATTTCTTCTTTTGAGTCCTTCACTTTCTCATCCTCTATCATACTTGTGCTTGTGACTATGATAATAGTTATAGTACATCAAGACTCAAAAGTAAGTGTGTATACTTATCAAACAAACTTCAGTACTCTTAGACTCTCGCTGTGCGCGCGTAGTTTTGGCAGTACCCCTATAGAAGTTAAGAAGGCTATAGAGAAGAGAGAGAGAGAGAGAGAGAGAGAGAGAAAGTAGAAACTGAAAGGAGGAAATTACATTACACAATATCACGCCGCTGAAGGGTACTTGTAATTTGTAATATTCCTAGCGACTGTAATCGCTTTCGGTTTTCTTTTGTCGTAATGGGATTTCCGTTTCCGCTTCATAGTCGATACCACATAATATAATATGAGCATAACAAATATATAAGCAAGTAGCGAAATATAATCCCAATGCAATTTTCTCAGCTGTCGTCAAAATCGTCGTCGTTTCCAAGAAAGAGCGAAATATATGTCGTATGCGGAGCAGTAGTCAGAATATTTCAAGAAGACAATCTAAGAAAATTCTTACCATAAGTACAAAAGAAAATCCTCATTGAAGCAAGTGTGATGATGATTCTGACAAAGCTGTCTAACTTATGGTATTAAACTTCCTCTCAAGAAACCCCTTTACTTTATCTTCAATACTCCACAGAGTAGGAAAAGTACGCTTCTAATAATTTTTCATTTATTCGTAAAAGCAGCTAAAATTATTTCCAGCTCGGATAATAAGCTTTCTCCAACTCTCTTTATCAACTAGACACAAATACGAGAGTACTCTCACCATTTCCACATTTACATCCCCCCAGTGAGCGCAAATTTTACTGTGTGGCATATGATTTTTTTTTACTTATTTCATATGAGCCAAGAGTCTTGAGAAGCATCGGAAAGGAGAATGGAGTGCTCCATTTTTTTGTCAAAATCGAAAATGAACAGAGCAAAAATAAAAAATGAATAGTGTCTTTCGGGACCGATACTCATGAACTACACGTTCATAAGGAAAATCAAACAACCAAAATATTATATTTTTCATTCGCAAACAGTTTTTTCCCCTACAAATCCTGCGTCTTCTTGACGTTGCTTTTGAACTGGCTGACACAAGTCTAGCAGGAGAGGTAACTGACAATTTGAAAGAGCAAGAGAAGCAAAGATGTACTTTAGTCAAGCATCGTTTTACGTCATCACTGGATCGCAACTTACGGAATTGATGTGTGTGAAAAATTTAAGTGTTTTTCCAAGAAGTAGGAATCCACTACTTACTAAATATATTATGTAATGCACCAAGTATCAAGTGCATCACCACACAGTGCGCACTTCAAACTCTGTTTCACCTGACTGTGACGTGGAGCAGCAGTGGTTTATAAAAACGAAAAAAAAACGAAGAAAGTTTCATTGTAACGAAACTACATAAAAAAAAGAAAGTGGATGCGAAGTAGAGTAAGTCGGACTACTCGTCCGACCAGAACCAATATAATACATTTACGTCATTTTCAATGTGATCTCTTTGTATATTTATGACACACGGAGTTCAATGTTTACCCTGTTTTCTCTCATCTCACTACCAACCACCACGAACTGACTGAGTTGTTATTTTCTTTGCTGTGTGTTCTCTTCATAAATATACCTACATAACACCGTACCGTATACCCACATACAAACAACGATGAGGGGGCGTAGGTTGGTTACAAACAAGCTATCATGTTGTGTATAGATATTTAAGATGCCTATGCTCCGCAGTACCATACTTTCTTCCTCTCTTTCATACTTTTTCATTTCGACTTTCCATCGCATGCATGAGTATCTGGAGGGTACTAGCACCAAAAATAAAAGTGTAAAAACAGTCAAGGAAAAGAAGACGCGTCATTTTGTGTACCTCTTGTATAATAACGACGTAATAAAATGTGAGAACAAGGGAAGCCAGCAGGAGAGTAAAAACTAAAAATAAAACATAAACGCGTACACTCACAGAGTACATCAGCAACACATTCCCTGCGCATCTCTCTCTCTATATATATATACAACGTACACCTCTCCTACTTGAATATGAACACAGATGGACAAGAGGAAATTGGGAACGGATGATTGCAAAGAATCAGATGGAAAAAGCTTGTTGTGCGAGAGAGCGAGAAGCATAATGGCGTGTTATTTGGTTGTTCCCTTTTTTGTCACACTTCACACTACTCGCTCAGCTGAAAAAATTACAACAATATGTTGTAGATATGGTATGTACCCCACCATCCCGCTACGTGCAACAAATACCATCAACAAACATGAAATGTAAAAGATGAGAAAGATGATAATATGAGCAAAAATATCGTCCTTTAAAGAATGCGACACCATCCTGGTGTATACACGCATGCACGTAGATAGGTACGTACATAGTTCTGTTGCTGTTGTGGTAGTGTTGTTTAGAATATCCTCACGCGAGGAGAAAGTGATACTGAAATAAAATAAAAGACAAACAGGAATAATAATAATAACAACAACAACACATTTTTCCTTCGGGCTGGAAAGCACTCGATTTTACGCGGTATATTTCACATGATGGAGTGAGAAAGCGGCACTGTGTTGTTCACTAGGTAGTAAATGATGGTGTAAAACCCCTGCAACTATTACAAATACAACAATAATATTACTACTGCTGCCACACACATTCTCCTTGTACATACTACACCACCACTATCATCCTGCCCGCCTGCCACTGCCACCATGTCATTTCACTAAGAGAATCTATGAATCCCCTGGGTGACCACAAAAAAGAGACGACTTTTTTTGGAGGAAGAGCTTCCAAGCTGGAAATGTACACAAGGTTGAAAATGAAACGAAGCATATGTTTTCCTTTCATAGAAGCGAGAGAGAGAGGGCTATTTCCATTATGACTGTAAACTCGTATAGCTGATCGGATGTTATTTGCGGTAGTGGTACGTTTCCCATACGAACAACGAACAAACAAGATCGGAACAGGAGAGGAGCAATGAGTGTTACGAGTTACGATTGCCATGCTACTCCTACTCCTACTAGTGCCATCATCATCTGCTTGGTAAAACAGAAACCCTTTTTTATGTGTTCACTCTCCTTTTTTATGTATAATTTCATGACATTTTACAAAAGAGGGAACCCTATAAAAAATAAATTGGGAAGAAAGGAGCGGGGAAAGTGCCTGGGGAGAAAGGAGACATGAAGATACTGTCCTTGTGGGTGAAGAGAAATGTGGGTATCCGACGGGCATTGATATGTGCAGTAATGAATGGAAATAAGGAGAGAGAAAAAAGTGAGCGTGGGTTGCGTCGTTTTTCTGAACAATCCTCCGTTGTGGAACCACGACTGTTTGCTTTCGTGTTTCTTGAGGAAGTGGTGGCGGCAGTGGTGTTGTTGTTGGTACTTGTTGCGGTGACAGTTGATACCGAGCAGGAAGAGGTGCTTGTCGTCGACGGTATCACTCCTGTCGCTGATTGGTTTGTGGAAGTAGACAGTTTATTATTGTTATTGTTACTGGTGAGAGGAGACACGACACAGGGTGACGATGATGAGGAAATTATTGATGATACGGAGTTGGGTATTGTTGTTGGCGATGCTGCTGATAATGACGACAAGTTGGTAGGTGAACAAGACTTTGTGGTACTTATACTACTGATTATGCTACTCGTACTAACATTGTTCAGACAGTTACTCAGCGCAGAACTACTCAGGATACGACTGGTAACGGTGTTCTGACTATTTGACGCGGTGAGCACACTATGGCTAAGGGAACTGGTACTAGAGTTGTTCGTGTTATTGGCGGCTGCGGCGGCAGCTGCAGCGGCTGCTGTCAGGGCACTACTGCTTATCGTTGCGATTGCACAAGTGGTTCCAGCCAAATTGATTGTTGTAGTGGTGGGATGATGATGATGGTGGTGGTGAGGGTGAGTTCCGTTGGGAGGTCGCGCGGCAGCAGCAGCAGATGCAGCAAGTATGAGTGCAGGAGGTCCATGGAACAACACGGCGGTATGCTCAGCAAATCGTTTGTTGCTAATACTATGACTATTATTATTGTTATTATTAATACTACCACTACTACAGCTACTACTTCCACTACTACTGCTATTGTTATTGTTGTGGTTATTGTGGCGATTAATAATATTATTGTTGATGCTGGGATTATTTCTTCTCACAGCCTGAAGCATCACACCTCGATTGATTATAACATCAGGAGAGTCAGCATCCGAAGTCTGTTCGTTTGCTGAGGGGGACGAGCAACCGGAGCTGAGCACGTCCAGGGAGTCGTTGCTATCGCTAAATTCCAAGAGACTCCTTTGGAGAAAGTCTGACGGTGAGTTTGCTCGGAGCTTTGAGGTCCTCAACAGTGGACTTGTGCTGCTATCCTCCTCCACATCACTCAGTTTTGGTGAGGATGACGAGTCGCGACGAAGGTCGCGGACGGAGCTTTCTAAGCCCAAGTCGGCATAGGACGGATTCGAATGACGATACTTTGGATATGGATCTTCTTTCAGGCACCTCTCCAACTCGTAACATGCCTGTTCACAAAGAAACGATTCAAAAATTAGTCACTTTTTCCTTTCATCTCCCTTTTACACCTTTTCTGGCTCTCCGTCTGTCATAAACTTTTTAGCCCCCATCATTTTATATGCATTTAATTTTTAAGTTCATCACGTCGCGTTTAATTATCTAACCTGCCTATTCTACCCACGTGCATCCACACCTCTTCTAGCCGACATTACCTTTTACATTTTCTTTAGTCTGCACAGTCATTCTACTCCTGCTTTTTATGCGCTTTCATTAATATTATATTACCCATTACTGCAGTAGTCGAGTCGAGTCTCTTCGTTCGAAATGGCTTCTATTTAGAAACTGCCAACTCAACCGTTTACCCTTGCAGCACTCAATGACGTAGACAGCCCCCTTTTGCTTTGAGCTGGACTATTTCCGTCCGATATTTATAGAGTCTTCAATGAGCGATTCTATCTATTTCTAAGCACTTTTCCCTTCTCACGAGCAATGCAGTCGATGTAATGGCACAGTATATATAGGAATCATATACGAGGAAAAGAATACTTCTGGTGCTTGTGTCTGTTCTTATTAAACCGCTTAGCAACACACGTAATAATGCGTTATCCCTCTCTTTCATTATTCCCTTTTTACTCATTTACAGAGTTCACTTTCATTTTACTGCTGCCACCAAAGAGGTACTATGGTGGAGGGTGGGAAACAACAGAAGAGAATTGGTTTATACATTTTTTGTTCTTTATCGGTTGATGTGGTTGTGGTTGTCATGTGTACTTTGAAACGTTTCCCAGCGCAGGTATAGTCCATCTATACTACATCACAGCTTGTTTTGCTTTTAACGACTTCCGCGATCACCAGCCAAAATATTTTAAACCCTGGTACCCATTGCAATTTACAATTTACTTTCATCCTTACTTTCTGTGATTGTACCGTCTCCTTGACTTGTGATAAAATGATGCTCCATGAAACTATAGTTGTAATGTAACCGTCTAATCAACTACACGGGTAAATTGATGTCCATTCGTCCTCCTACATCCCTATACCAAGTTTAGTTACAAAGCACAAGTTGAAAATACCCCAACAAACAAAGCATTCTTGTGTGAAGAGATAAAAAGGTATTCCTACACTTCCGACATTGTAATGCTTAAACTTTGCAAGCAAAGCGACATTGACCAACAATGACAAGTTTACCCTGTGGTGTTGCTGAAGCCATAATCTTTATCACGCTCGTTTATTCCCATTGTTTTCCCAAGTTACCAATTATGTAGAATACCCTAACTTGGGATGCCAATAATAACTATTACACTGGGATACTGATTGCTGTGCTCATGTAATGGTGTAATGGTAACGAGTTGAAGCAGTTCATCCATACATTTGAGTGAGCAGACAATGATAATAAAATATCTTTTCTCACACATTCCAAGACAGGTGCGCAAACAAATCTACTCGTTTGTTCGTTAACAAGAGTGTGTGCAGATAAAAACGCGCACAATAACAACGTGTTATTTATATACTTCCCCTTAGGAATATTGAATGGAATTTTGTTAACAATATTGCATGTGTACATGATTGTGAAAATATTTAAGAAAAACAAAATATTACACAATAATTGCCAAGAAATTTCTTCAGTACGATTCGCCATGTTGCAATAGATGTAGTATGTGCATTTCATATATGATTATATTGAACCGCTTCCACTGCATCCTCCAAATGAATGGGAAGAAGAAGCGAGAGAGATATAATGTAGTAGTCCTTTATTATGACAGTGACAACCACTTTATGACGGTATTGTTGCGTTTCAGAACACACTTTCGTATTCTTCGTTATTTGTCTGTTGTATCAAAGTAAAGTTTTATTTACATTATGCATGATGATTCTTTCCAGTTTTGCTGTGTCTTGTTTCCCAGACTGTATAACAAGTCGGGAATATGTTAAGATGAAGGAGTAAAAACAGAGAAAAGGCGAGCGCTGTTGTAAATAAAAAATAAGTCTACACAGGACTCGTTGGGTTTGGCACGCCATGTATGCGCGTCGTTCATAATGTACACACGGTACAATATTATGCAGCAGTTTTGCATTTTTAGAGGATTTGCGTTATAAATTCAGTACATATTCCATCTAGCAGACAAGTCAAGGCTGGTAGGATGCTTCTCTTTTTTTTAAATCCATCCTATGGAATATACTTTGAGAACAAGTAAAACTGACGGATGAACGCTGTTGGCCAACCAAAACGATAATAATGATGATGGGATACCTATTTTTTGTGTTTTACCGCTTTCTCTATTCCAGCAGGCCTTCGAATAAATACTGAAGAAAAATGTTGGTACGCTTTTTCATGATGCCCTTGCCTCTGTGGGTCGCATATAAAATGGGAAAAGATGGTGCGTGGTCCACATGTAACGGGCTGCATTATAATTTTGCCACGATTCATGGGCAATTTTCATTTCCTCTTTTTCCTTAAAAGCGCTACCCATCGCCAACGGCAGCCCTGTGTGAGCGTAATTGAGAAATGACGCTATACATGTTTATATAACCTTGCCGCAAAAGAACCTGAGTGACTGCTGCTGTATTTTTAGCTGCATAAAAGTGTGAAAAAGCATGTACACCGTGTGTATTATCAACTTCTCAACTTTACAGACAAGCATTAATTCAGAAGCCGTAACATGCTTTTACTTTCCCGTGAAAGTATTTTTACATCAAAATAAGTGAACAGTTAGGCAGGATTCATGGTCGCATATGCAAATGTGGGGAAGAAAACGACGACGAGGAAAACGGAAATGGGACGCGTCTGAACTATATTCCTATTTGCTATTTGGAAATGGCTGCGACTATCGTGAGACATTAAAGCTAAATTTGAGAGAGAGAGAGAGAGAGAGAGAGTAAGTGTATGTGTGTGTCTGCGATGTACATAATGCAAATTCCATATTCATTATTTTCACATATTCCCATCCCATCTGCCAACACCGGTGGTTTATTAGCTGCCGTTAGAAGCGGACCCGTCTGCTATTCCCGGAGCAACTGACTGGTGAAGAAAGACTACTGGGGTACCTCGATTAAATTTGTTTATGTATCTTGGAGTAAAGAAATATGGCTAATTTTCTAGTGTCCCATCCCATCATGAACAAATGTCTACATATTTGAAAGAGCCAAACCGACGGAAGGTGGAATGGCCTGAAGGAAAAAGACACTATAGAGCCCGCATCGAACTGGCAATGGCAGTAGTAGACGTATCGGAGTCTTCCGGTTCAATGCTGCTACACATTCGTGTTCATGTTTCCACTCACCCGTCTCGTCTACATCATCGTTCATCATCCTTTTTCTGAGTAGCTAGTTTAAAGGCGACTACAGAAACATGTTCGTCAGCGGGAGTTGACGTTTTGGTCTGCGGTTAATTTAGTCAAATTATGCTGAGAAGTACGTGTATTCCACTGTATTACCACTGTGTCTGCGTGAGGTACAAATAGTAGCTCTCTCTCTCTCTCTCTGAATGTAGGTCTGATGTCTTCCAGGAAGATTTAAGAACCTAATATTTAGCTCGTATAAAGTACACAACGTCAGACCATGCCAAATTCTAAATTGCATGTCTTCCTCTAATCTCCACTTTTATTTTTGTTACGCAGACGAGAAGCGCTTAATTCAGTAATTCAGCCGTTTTGCAAAAATGAGGAGCAATGTTGCAAACTAGATAAAAATCCTTTCAACTCATCCCGTGTCAGTCATTCCTAGTCAAGCAAGTCATCCTGATAACGTAAAAAAAACTACAACTGCCACGACACAACACATACATACTTGAAACTTGAGTTACGCTGAAGCTTTTACATCACATTTTCCCACTACCACCGCATCCTAACTAATTTACATCCAAGTTACATTCACAATTTCAATTTTGGAGATAGCGAGAGAGAGAGAGAGGGTGGAAATTAGGGCGCCTTTCTTTCCAAGTTAACGCACTTAATTCATTATTTACATGACAGCTAAATGAAGTTGCTCTTGTGCTGGAGTACATACACAAATTCGAGTATATTAATGCTGTGTATTCTATCCATTTCTACACAGTACAATCTTCAAGTCCTCCTCTTCCTCGTCCTATCTCCTTTGGAATATCCAAACAAAATGCCAAAATATCCATCAACTTGTTCATCGTCATGTACTTGTGTACTGAAATCCGGCAGTAACCAGACTGCACAGATAACCAACCTGCCATCGTTTCTTATGAACGTCAAAGGAGAATAAAAGGTGCTCAAGCTTCCTTTCATCTTTTCACTTCCTGGATGGGCATAAGCATGAAGTATGAAATAATGCAGCAGCTCAAGCTAGTTGAGTCGATTGAAGGAAAGAAAAGAGAACGAGGCTCAAGTCAGGCACACACACAAATTGTAGATTGTTATCTTATTTCCATCACATTCAATTTATCTGTATCTCCTCGTCGGTTATTATTAGACCTCCTTTAAATTTTCATTCTCTGCAAACGAGAAAATTTTCCGAAATGACAGTACGTCCATCCGCACAGATAAATCGTGCTGTTATGAGTGTATGTATGTATACCTTCTCCTGGAAAATGATACATGGCTTTCTGCATGCCATACATATTTCTCGTTTGCTTTGGCAAGACAAGTTGCGATATGAATATGCAAATAATGTAATATATTCTCCTCCATGAAACCAAGTGCGTACACCTCTTTTATCTGCTGCGTTGCTCACTAGCTCGATGTTAACAGGAGTGTAACAAGATAATAACTTATATTGCCAAATCGTATTACGATTTTATCAATTTTGTTGATCAACAACAAAATACAACCAAAGCTGACTGTGAGTGAGCGAGCGAGTGAGTGACTGCCTTGCTCAAGTACAGTTACTGAACAGCAAGCGATGAATGTACAACGTCCTTCATATTTAATTACCCATGAAGTAGCGGATATGTCAGAGTTCATGAAATATTATGAGATTTATCACAAATGTCAAGAGTACACACAATTTAGAACGTTACTGTGCGTATCAAACAGGGCATAGACCCTCTCTTATGTCATGTAACTTATCTTACACTGGAGAAAACCTTGACAGAAGGAAGAAAATGGGCGTGCATTTACCGAGAAGAAAAAAAAAACTAGAATAAAAACTAATTACTATTTTTATTCATTTGCATCAAAATACATTATTAAATTTTGACCGTAACATTAAATTTTAATGGCAATTTAACTTGATCCTGCTGATCCCGTTTAAATGTTTTTAGTTTTGCTTTAATAGAAAATACACGAATAAAAAACTTTCCGCTGGTGTTTGACGTGTTATCTAAATTGCAAAAACAACAGCCATTTAACGAAATGAACTCTGGAATGGAGTATATATGTGCTGTTTGTTTATCATATGATGACTAAACATGCCAAGTAGGCCTGATTCCTTGACCCCTCTTGAATACATCACCCTACTTTGCTTTGTTATCTGACTGAAATAATTTGAGCATTAAATTAAGAGCAACACTGTGTTATCCATACAGCTATGCAAGCCATTTCATAAAAATCAACCAAACAACAAAGATTGCTTACTCGCACAGAGAGTAGATTGGGTACGAAGCGTTCCCATTAGACATCATGGAGTATCATGGTCTCTGCGTGGGAATTCTCTTTTTTTATGGGATTCCCTATACATGTATATATGTGTGCTGTGCTGTAGGGAAAGAGAGTGATCTGGCAGAATTTATTATGTTGTCACTTGGTGAATTACTGGTATTTACAGAGTGCACAGGAAACGTCCATAAAATCAATTGAAATGAATTTAAACGGGCTTTACGGGGGTAATTAACCATGCTGCTTCATGGCTTTCCTGTTCCTCCTCTCTGACTGCAGCCTAAATACTGCAACAACAAAAGCTCAAAAAAATCTGTTGGCGCCTGCAATCTACTCAACACACATACTCTGTTTAGGTAGTTGGAACAGAGAGAGAGAGAGAGAGAGAACCAGTGTGGGAGGAACAAACAACGTAGAATGATGTTATGTATATCTCCATTTCATGAAATGGCTTTAAGGCTTTTCTTGCATGCGTATCTGGCTCCAATCTCCCATCAAAATTCATTTGAGCTTTTGTGTAAGTGAAAACTTTGAAATAGACCAAATGATATCTTGGAAAGGAAGAAGAGGAGTAAGACCTCCGGACAAGAAGTTGTAAACAGTTATTCTTGTAAATGAATGCATTAAATGAGATTGCGACTGCGAACCAAACTCAGAAAATGGAGTAGTCGTCGTTCCCAAATGGAAAATATCAGCGTTTTTGTCTCATCACAACACTGACTAAGAATACACACCAATCACCCACAAAACTGTACGAATGTCTACACTGTTTAACTTTTGCCTTTTCTGCATCTTCTCCCACAGATAAAAAAAGGCAGGGCTGCTGTTGTAAAGAAGGAAAAGCAATAGTCCATAGTATTCTTTCATGTTTTAAATGGATGATGACGCGCAGGATGACGACAATGATCAAGAAACGGCCAGCAGCAGTATCCTCATGGCATTTTCCTGTTGCCAAAAAAGAAAAGTAAAACAGTCCCTAGCTGTGTCTGTCTGTCAGTCGGCCTGTCTGCATAAGGGATATACATTTACAGCGGCAATATTTTCTTTATAAAGCCGAACATGCATACATGGGCAGGAAAAGGAAACAGGGATTACTTCCTAATTCCTTCAATGACATTTTCATACAAAAGCCAGAAACTTTTATTATGCTTCTATGCTCATCTCAACTTGAAAAATGACCCATTCAAAATTTTTGTTTATGTAACTGCGAAACTTTTTTTGTTCCGCTTTGCTAATGCCTTAATACTCTGCACTTGTTCAATGTAATAAAAACGAAGTTTACGTCTCTTTGTACAGCAATGCAACTTTTACTAGCTGTCTTGAAAGCCTTGCTTACATTTTTTTGGGAAAATTTTAAAGGGCTTTGAATAGAATTAGTGGGGAAAAGGTCAGCGAATGGCGGTAGTGACGCTAGTAAAACAGCTTGCATTTAATTTTTAAAGCTTGCCCCTTTTACTTGAGCTATTCTATAATTCATGCTCTTCCACTTTTCCTACAGTGCAGCTCCACTTTTGCCATTACCACCAGCCATCGTCAAAAAAGTCTCTGTTCATTCTCCCTACGCAGACAGATGACGGATACGTGTTTGTTCATACTTTACGTGTTAAGTAGGTATGCCTTCAAACAAGTAAGTGCGGAAATAACTACCCGAAAGTTGTTTCCACATTTTTGTGGCAGAGAAATTAAGAGTGACTCGTCGTTATACATTTTTTGCTTAGTCAGTGTCGTCAATTTCATGTTGTGGAATGTGCAATGAGAAGCAGCAGACAGAACCCTGAGCACTGACAAGAAAATGCGTCATCTTTGAATGTACCAATTTCTTCCTCGGGTATGTAAATGCAGATCTCTCAAAATACCCTCCTTTCAAGCCAGCAAGTTTCCTCAGATGTGGAGGACTTTAACTCGTCATCCCAACCAGCATAGCAGAAGAACACCATTCCACTACGAACCAAACCCATGGAATTCGTGTAAAATTACAGCTATATGAAATAAACATAGCCCTCGCAGATGTATGTAGTTGGAGATGGACAAGAGGAGAGAAACATTAACCACAACCATGGTAAGTCACCACAATAAACAAAACCGCAAGAAAATGGATCAAATTCAGCTATGTGGAGCGATACAGCAATAAATGAAGTAACAATACTGTGCACATTTGTACATTTAATATACCTATGTACTTACGCCATCGTCAGGAACAAGGGGCGAATGTAGAAAGACAAGGGGGAAAAGGATAGAAGTGAATCTGACGTAGGTAGTAAAACCAGGAAAGGGAAGGAGAGAGAAATTCGATAACTGGAAATGACTGTGTTGTCATTTTCGACCGCATCTCTTATTCCTTAGTGATCCCTTTTCCCTACTACTACATACTGCATCCACTCTCCTGCAACAGCAGCAGCGACACTGGCAATAATAACAATTACATTGAGATGTGCTTTCATGTTGTGTTCTCCATGATAGACAGGATTTTGTACATTTTTCCTCGTTTTCTTCCCTATTCACAAAGCTATAGTCAAGTAGTGCCATACCCGAAACTGGTTTCGTTTCGAGATGGTGAGCTCTTACTCTTAACAACGTCGTGTACCTCTTCCTCACCTCTCTAGTTGTATTGCCGTTTTCTTATTGTTGAACGGCACTGCTTTTCCATTCCCAGTCAAACATCATTTCCCACTCTTATCGTTTACCCGTGCACAACTGCAATCGTTTCGTGTTTGTATATGTTATGTGACATGTGTATAATTTTAACCTTTGCACGGAAACTTGCCGTTTGCATTTTTGTGCCGATGGTGCATTTACTCAATGTATGCAAGGAGAGACTCCCACTTGCCACTTATACTGGAAACCAGAAAAGAATACATTTATTACCTTTCCCGTTTCCTCATATCGCATTACTATATAGCACAGTAAAGAAGGGGTACCACTCGTAGGCTTTCCAGAAATATCGGTATTTCTTCTTCCAGACAAGCCACTACTGTTCTCCACACTTTACTATAATGGGCTCATTGCGGTAAAAAGAAACGTACAAGAAAGAAAAGGACAGAAAAGTAAAGCGATAGTCTTTTTTGGTTTCCTTCACTCTTTTTCTCATTCTCTCTCTCTTTCTGCTACTAGCGCTAGTACATCTGCTTTCAAGAATTTTCTGGATAAAAATACAAGAGAGTTCAGGGCATTCATCTTACTGCCACCAGACTGCACAACAATACGAAACACTGTGCTTTTCGTCGTAGCCCAAAATGCAGGAAATGTATGTACATAACAGTAAGTTGCATAAATCTTTCTCGCCAAAGCAAACCACCAAAGTATGATTGTATGCTGGTGTTGCTGCTGTATCCAATACGAAAAGTAAAGAATAAAAATAAACTATAGTCCTTCGTTGTATTGTTCCTTTCTTCTATTATGACGATACATGCAAATATAGGCGTATATGCACATCACGTTTGTTTTATGCTTGTCTATATAGAAAAGGAGAAAAATTGGAGTTCACTCCTACGTTCCATTCGACAAGAAGTTTCCTTCTTTGTTCCTTTCGATATTTCCTTGTAGTGTACAATATAAGTACATACATTAAATATATATATATGTATTATGCTAGTCCGCGGATATAAAAGTAGTTTTTGTTTGTATGTATTACTGACTTTTTCCCATTTCACATCAAATCTCATGGCAAAAGCTGTCAGTCAATGAAGACGGCTTTTGCTCACACAGGGAATCACAGCTGCCAGCATCTGATAACTGCGCTAATGCCACTTCCACCACTGCCACCATCATCGACAGAAGAGAACATGTTCTAAATAATATGAAGTCAGTCATGACTACTGCATCCTCCACCACGATTCCATTGACAGGCAGCAGTTCCAGTATTTTTGCCGTCGTTAAAGTTGTAATGTTGGTTTATTCTAGAGATTTCTCGTTTTTCTTTTTCTTTTTTTTTTTGCTTCATTCATCGGCATTTTCTATTATCTGTCGTTCTCAGGGTGGATTATGTGACCTCAAATTTCACTTTCTATCTTTGACTCTTTTTCTTCTTCTCTCGTTCCTTTTTTTTCTTGGAAGACGGATGAGAACAAGTTTTTTTGTGATTACACTTGTGTTCATTGGAACATTATTTGGGATTTTCTTTTTCTCCTTTTTTCTCTTGTATTACGGCTTTCCCCAATTTTTAGCTAATGTCATCATCGCTGTTAATAATGTGCGCCGGGGCATTTTATATCTTTCTGCAGTGCAATGACAAAACAATTTTTGTACCACTTTCTAAACTGTAAGTAAATTGTAACGTTAAGAATTCTATCATCAAGTTGTAAGTTTTTTTACGTCTTATATGTATTTCCCGCTTTCTGAGCCTCTTAGACTTTGTACTGCCCCCACATATATTTCTCCTTTCTCCAATCGATAAACTTCTTTCAAATCGTATTTATTATTTTGTTCGTTTCTCTTTGTGCAATGATGTTGATGCTGCCGCAATTGGGTAGTTTCATGTACGCCTCAAATATTAATCCTCTTTTTGAAAACCCTCTCTGATATACCCGTGATCTGGAAACGGGTAGTGAGACACGACTTGGCTATTTATCCTTACTCCCACACACGTTTCTCCCTCTTGACTTTTCCTTTTGAGTGCCAAAGAAAAATTAGAAAAAATAATATGGATGATGTAGGTTGTCCTGCTTAAGAAAATCAGCACGTGCCATCCATTACCAGGCTTTCTCTGAGCTCGTTGTGTATGTCTTAAAGAAACTCAAATAGAAACTCGGAAAGTAATACGGGCACACTGGTAAAAAAGAACTGTGTGAGTTTTTCCCGTATTCTTTCTGTATTGAAAGATAAAACTAATATGAGAGAGCTTATACTAGGGATTTTTATTTTCCCTCGAAATTGATGATGAGTACATGCGCTAGTAGCAGCATGCAGGCAACGAAGCGTAATATTTTACTCAATATAACCAAAAAGTAAAAAAAATAAGATTATTTAGCTCCTTGATGGATACTGGCCGATAAAATATTTTCCATAAATACATATGTGCCCAAAAGAAAATGAGCGTGCACCATATTATTACACAATACAAACACCAGCATCACCACACAGTATCACACCGTCCCTATCATTTGTGGGTGCGGCAAGAAATGGAATGTTTTAGGACCTCCGAGAAATAAAGGCAAGGCCAACATGCTTTTGACTATTGATCTTGCAATTTTTCTTTCTTTTTCTTCCTTGCTGTCTTTTTTATTTTCGTCGGCGTCTCCTCTATAAAAAGTCAAAATGGGGACTGTGAGCAACTTTTCCCCTAACCAAAAGAAACATAAAATTCACTACTCAAGAATGACACGGATGATGGCTTTAAGCTGCGAAAAATAAGAAAAATCTATGATATATTTGCACACCACACCATGCATGCCTTTCAAAACGTTTTAGCTTTGTCATCGCAATTTTCCCCGTCTACATCACCGTCGTCGTCGTCGTCGTCGTCGTCATCGTGTGCGGCTATATTCATGGAGACCTTTCTTCTGCACAGAGGCCTTATCTCGCATTCTCATCGCTTCTATCCTATCATGGTCATAGATAGAAGGATTACTGTTACGAAGAAACTTCCCTCTAACAAATACACACAGAAAAATAGCCGACATTCTTTTTTTTCCGCTACTTTTTGGCAAGGTCTGGACATCATCAAGTCTATCGCACCGTGCACACATGTCTGTACATACATATCTACATGCATTGCATACACACACACAACCGTATGATGTTGTTGGAAACGTGTCGCAAAATAAAATGGGACACAAGCTACAAAGCGTCTTGCCACGCAGGCATTGTAGTGACCAACGAGTAATAGAGAGTGGGAGCACATAATATGATGTCACGTTCGACTCTAGGCAGCCGGACAGAGAGCATAACCGTGGAAAATGAGAAAAGAGAAATCCCCTTTTATCATCATCGTTGTCACATCAGCCCTGTCAAAGAAACACCATTCAAGTAATAAAGCGCCTCCGTGGCAGGTTTCTTTTACACAGGATGATAATGGGGGACAGCTTTAGAATGTATACGTGGCGTAACATAATGATTTCAAAGGACATCAAACCATACATGTGATGTAGTAAAGTGTGGTGCATAATATATTTTTAAATCGGAGTGCCTTTCGTACCTTTCCTACAGTACATGTTACACTATTCAAGTTTGCAAATGTGTTTAGAAAGCCAGAATGAAAATTATAAGTGCATTTTCCTCCAACTTCCTTTTTGACTTACTTTGTTTTACACATTCCATTTGTACCTCTTACCCGTCGTCGACGTCGTTCTCGTCATCATCCACGTCATAGCGCATCAACCTATACACATTTTTCCACTCTGTTTGAACGAATAGGTCCCATAGCTAATTCGGTTAGTTTTCTAGCATTCTTACGTATTCTAACCGGATACCCCCGGAATCAGGTAGAGGAAGAAGGAACCAGAAAAGTAGATTTTTTCCGATGCCCCTTTCCTCCCTGTTGTGAAAGTGGAAATGCAAAAATGTATCCGAGAACCCGAAAGAAATTCTCGTCAGGAACCAGAACGATCTATATGTGGGCATGTACCCAAATGTTATAGAGTAATACTTATAAATATTTTGGGTATATACTTGAATAAACGAGAATGGTAATAACGTGGCAGTTGAGCCACGGTGGGAGAGAAACTCAAAAGGACTTTCTGATAAAGGGTAAATGCTTTCAGTGCTTTCCCTTTTTCGCACAAAAAATACGCCGTAAAGTGTCTGGTAAATTACATGGAGGAGGAAAGTGTCTCCCTGTTTTGGGAACTACAAGTTTACATCGCATCCCGTACTTCTTCCCCATCCAACTTACGGTAAACTATATATTATGCACATGCAGTAGTAGTTGAATGTAGAATAGAAAAAAAGGAGAAAGGTTGATTTTTTTCTCTCTAACGGGCTTATATGTGCCTCTACTCCCTTACACTTTTATAGTGTATATCCGGATAATAATAATAAGTGTAACGGTATTTGAGAATCTCGCTTCATTTCATTCCAGTTGACGACGAACAGGAAGAGTTTGTGGGTCTCATCGGAATACAGAAAACACTATCTACCTATGTATATATTATACGTTCCAACGAACTTTTCCCGTGTAGATTGAAGCAAATGCACCAAACCACCCAGAGAGATATAATCTATTGAAACGGAAAAAACGTAGACAGGATTATTACAAGCAGTTATAGCCACGCACATTTTTCTCTCTTTTTTTAGCTGGTAAAAATGGAAATAAACAAAACAGCCAGCTAAACAAAAAGGAATGAAAACCAAAGCGACTTTCAACAAACCTCCTCTACACATTATATACAGAGTTGCAGAGGCATCAAAAGGTAAAACTCATGATATTGTTATGTTGAAGGGAAAAGTGTACCCATTGTGAGAAAAATGGATGAACTGGACCTTTCTTTTCTTTGACTATACAGCTACCACCACCACCACCACGTATTTATTTCACGAAGCAACGGATCTGTATGGAAAAAAGATGTATGCAGGAAGAGACTGGAGTCAAAAATAGTTTGAACTTATTCTTCGTCTATGACACTGTTTTTAGGGAGAAAGATCCCGCTTTCACTTACGGTATAGGCCCACACTAGGCACCTATCGTTACAAAACCGTTCTATCTTTTAAATTTTACATATAAACGTATCAATTCCCCCAAAAACTTTCTTTGCTGCTGCTGTCGCTGCAATAGCATCAGTCGTCGTACTGCTGTTTCCACTAACAGCACTCCAGTTTTCATGAACATTCATATCTTGAGCAGACACATGGAGAAAACTGGAGAACGAGGAAGTTTTTAGACACACTCCGCATTATATAGGTACATACACCCAAACAGCGCAAAAGGGGGGAAACAACGTACATAAGAGAAAATCCTAAAAACTAGGCAGCATGGGGATATCGACCCATCTCAGGGTCGATATCGTAGGTTCCTGCTTCCGTTAGCAAAACGTGTACACTCACACATTTTGCTGCGGCTGCTGTTGCCGCTTGCAAGTTTAAGCGCCTATTTTATATTGCATGTAATGTCTGGGACTGATGCTCTTCACCAGCACACTTGCATACACACACAAAGACCATCAACCCTACTGTATTACAATGCCAGAGAAGTGGAAGCATTTTCTTTCAACCAGGAACATAACACAGTAGTTTGCCTAGCCAGCATGTTTTATTTTTTGCTAAAGAATGGATGCGATCTAAAGGAAACAACATCCCTTGTTTTTCTCTTCTCACATGATAGTGCTAGATACTTGGTGTGTGTGTGTGTGTGTATTTGAGAGATTCCAAGCGACATGGTATTCTTTTTACAACATTAATATTTTTAGGCTAGTGTGTTTACTGGAGTGCAGTAAGAGGCTTTTGTAGAAGGCAGCGGCAGAAACAGCAGTAAAAGGCTTGAAAAACGTTATTATTATATTATTACTTCACTACACGCTGCTGGCTTCCAGCAACAACATCCTTATTTAAACGAACAATTTCCCAAAATTTTCCCTCCTCTACATTATATACAAACACAGCAGCTGAGTTCACCATCTTTCCTCGACGTCGTCTTGTCTTCTGGTTTAGTTCTCATTCTCTTTATTCGTCTCGTGAAAACCCCACAAGGCATGTTAAATATAAAAGGAGAAGAAAAGATGGAAAAAGGAGGTATTTTGGTTGTTCCATAACTGGCAAACTACGTCTACCACGACGACGACTACTACTCCTTTTCTGCTGCTACAAGTTGTGTCTAAACCCCCTTTTCATGTCTGAAGGCACCCGTGTAACTTGAAAAGGAGGAAAAATATAAATACAGACTTCCTTTTGCCAATGTTACGTTATTATTTTGGAATAATAACGAAATGGCAAAAAATCTGCTGCTTGCATTATCCTGACAATGATATTGTGAATGGTAGACGATTTTGATGGCGGGATCCAATCCGCTCCGGGAAAACGCACAACAGCAGAAAGAGGAACACCGTTATCGTTCTATAGATATTTTTTTTAGGAAAAGTGGTATGTAAAAACTGCACTTGGCATAGCGTCTAGCAAGGCTCACAATATGTAGAATTTTCTCTCTCGAGAGAGAGATACGAAGAAAAGAGAGCAGGAGGAGAAAGACAAAAGTATTGCACTATATGATACTATTCTGAAAGCAAAGGAAGAATGTGAAGGAGGAAGAAAATGGTAGCCATCAGCCATGAAGAATAAGTACATTCAGAGAGCCCGTTCCAGTTTTCTTCTTTCATATAATCATTTCTCTTCCACGCTGGTTTTTTTGCAGTTACAGCTTTCCCCGTTGCCATTCGCCATAGTGGTATTTTATGAGTATTCTACATAATGCAAGGGGTCTAATATAGCCAGTCCTACAAAAATGTATCTCGAAATTTTTTTTGGAAAGGAGCACGTTTCAACATGGCTGGTAGACGAACAAACAGTTAGTGTGTTTGTACGAATGTACATATATACGAACCTCGCAACACATTGTAAACCTAAAATTCTGTTCTCCTTTTTGGTTGGAAAAAGTAAAGCGAGGGAAAAGAAGTCTAGGACAGACATGCGGACAGTGAACCCGGTTGAATGTTGTCGTGTCGTGGATTTGGTGCTAAACTGACGTTTCAGCTACTGCTACTACTGTTCCTGACTTTCAGTCTAGAAAGGTTCTCTCTATGCAGGCACAAGAATGTACATGGTATTAGCAGCGGTTAGTTTAATACACACAGAGACATTATAGTAAAACGTAGTAGTGAAAATGGGCTATATGGCACATCTGTGTACACAAAGTCTGCTTGCGTGAGTGAATGCAAAAGATGATAAGGATAATATGTAATACGAAAAAAGTAAAGTGCTATCAATGGAACTCTTTTTTCTTTTTGCTTTCTTTTTTCTCTCATGAGATGTGTATGTTTGTGCATTGTGTGCTGCTCCTTTACTTTTGTACAAAGCGTAGTTTACTTTCTCGTGATGAAGACGGGGATGATGATGATGATGAAGATAGATTGAATGCGAGAAACAAGAATACACAGCAACACAATTCAACGAAAGTAGTTTACAACACATAAGTTTAATGCAGTTTCTTTTTTTCTGTATTTCCTGTACGGAGAAAATAAAAATATTCAAGTTTTCACTAGCTTTTTTTTGTCCAAAAAAGTATAACATTTATCCATGCACATCACATCATCAGTCAGATGCATGCATTTTCCCCAGTTGACCATATGCCAAAAAAGAAAAGGAAAAGAAGAAGAAAATAAAAAAACGGTGCATGATACTCTTACCATAGTCATCGTCCTCGTCGTACGTCAAGCGCACATAAATAGCACAAAAAGGGATTCAAGTCCTGAAAATGACTGCATGTATAGAGTATTAGTATAGGTATACGCACAGGTTCTTTGTGAAGGGAAACATGAAGGAATTTCACTGAAATATGCATGTCATGGGTAGAGCTATGTACACACTGTACACACACAGTACACATAATATATAGTGCATGCTCTAAAAATACATGGATGTCTGCTAAAAATGTTACATTTTTTTGGTTCGGTTTCGGATAAAAGAACTTCTTCCAAAATGACTACATACAGCCGTACATTGAAACTTACTCGGGATAATATGAATTCTACATTCATTTCTTTAAGATACGGCTTTTTTACGTTCCCTTCTTCCTTTTTTCCGTTCAATAATTCATGACAGTGGATATTCGTCATTCATTAGCTTAAGCGGTGCTGTAGAGTGCAATAGCAGCAGAAGACTCTCCAGTTCACTGGTTGGGAATACTTGAGTAGTAGCAACAGCAGCAGTGGAGCTGCTTGAATGAAATGAAATTGGCTTGGCGTACTCTCCATCCCGTCGTATATTTTCTGCTGCGGACACGTGAAAATATTAGAGAGAGGCAGTAATGCGAACAAAATACCGGCCTTTTTTGGCTTATCCTTGGCGAAGCTACACTTTTTAGTTGATTGCGTTTACAGGCAGTGCGCGAGTTTTTGAATGGTAACGTATTTTTCTTTCTTAATGGTACCCTTATCAGTGATGCAAATGCATCATGCATTCAAAATCATCGTGATCATCATCATCATCAACATCAACAGCATCGTGCCTGCATACCAAGAAAAGAAGCAGACCAGATATGTTTAACACGAATAACAACAACTCACAAGCCAGACAGACAGGCCAGAGCCAGATTTTCTGACATCATTCCAGAAGTCAAGGCAGTTAACTAATGGAAAGCCTCATTTGTCTACTCATTCTTTCATCTCGTTTCCCTTTTGAACCCATCCGTGTGTACCCCAATTCCGCATCCACCAAATCACACATGTTAGTAAACCGATAAAGAACAAGAGGAAAACACACACACACACACATATGGATCCAAAATCCACACACATCATGAAACATGCATACATATGAGCTCATCCCTACTCGTTCGTCATGCGTTTTATCCTTGTCTGTTTCAACAACAACAACAGGCCTGGCACCCCAAAAACAAAAAAAAATCCTAAAACCAAAGAAAAGAAGGAGGAAAAACTCAGCATCTGTTTTCCTAATATTATTATCATCCAAATGCATCATCATCTTCACCATACAAAAATCCACCACACACCCACCACCACCACCACCGCTGCCGTATTGAGTGAAACAAATCACAGTGTAAACTCTCCTATACCTTTCTTCTTTTCCTCTCAAACGTAAATGCACCCATTATATTCTAAATAGCTACCAGCATTTCTTTCATCCTTACTGTACACACACACAACAAAACACATAGGCACAGGCACCATCGCGTGATGCAGATGCTACGCTACGTCTCCTACTGCCGCTGCCGCTGACGACGACAATGATGGCAGAACGCTTTGTAATCAGCAGCAATGGTGTAAACAACTTGGAAGCTTACAGCTTACCTCCTCTTTTCCGCTGTCTTCGCTTTACCATGTTTTGATTTTACGTTTTTTCGCTTCCTTCTATCTCTACGAAAGAGCGCCGCGGTGGTGGCAGCAGCATTATCATCAGTTATACTTATTTTCACCAAAAGATCCTTCAGCACACGGTATTACTTCCCGTTTTGTAAAATTGTCCACTACATTACTGCTGTTTCCTTTTATTATTATACAAAATCGGATGAGTCGCAGGAGAAACCCAAAAACAATGTATGTACCTATGTATATTATTATTATTACTCTCACACAAATACGTATAGAGTAAATTCTACTGGAGCGTATATATATGCCCGTTTGAGAAACGACCATTTGTGTCGTCAGAAGGATATTTTGTTATGGCTTGTTATACCCTCTTATTCTTGC
Source organism: Callyntrura sp. NNG-2020 (assembly GCA_027744055.1). Lineage (NCBI taxonomy): Eukaryota > Metazoa > Arthropoda > Collembola > Entomobryomorpha > Paronellidae > Callyntrura > Callyntrura sp. NNG-2020. The sequence goes on along the minus strand of JAHZNE010007156.1, from coordinate 5,651 downwards.
GTCATAGTCTGTAGTGTAATATCATCCAAGTACGTACTTGTATGTAACTGCATCTTAGTTGAGGCTCTCCTTCCTTTTCAGATAGATGCAATTTTACTATAAACGGTAACAACAGTTTCCATTTCGAACATCTGGTTTTCCCCACTTCTTCCGCCATTGCAATTCATTTTTTCCTTAGCTATAATAAAAAAAATAATGCAGCAAAGCCAACCCGAGAAGGAGTAAAAAAAATCTCAGGGAGTCTGTCGTCATCATCGTCGTCGTCCAAAACTTTTTCCTGTTAGAGTGCACGCTTTTTGGTTTTAAGTATAGAGCTCTGTATGTGTGTGTGTGTGTACCTTTTTGTTTTTATACTTTTTAACTTTTTGTACTTTATTCTCGTCCGCCTGTTTCCCATCTATCCATATCCATTCTCATTTCTCAATTTCTTCCCTCATTTTCTTCCTTTCCTTCCTTCCTTCCTTCTTAAACTACTCCTCCGCCACTACTTTATCATTTGTTAAAAACGTGTACAAAAAGGAATTTAAGGAGAAGGAAATAAACGAGTGTTGTTATTAGAGCTCAAGCCAGAGCGAAAAAAAATCTGGAAGCTCCAGACTTTTCTTTCACAGTGAAAGACTGAAAGACTGTTTCATACATAAAACCCACCAAAAAAGTAGAAGCGATTATGTTTGCTTCATTCTAGGAGGTATACCTACATATAAGATTTTCTCCTTTTAGTAGCACTACTCGTGCTCTCAACTCTCCCCCTCTCTCTCGGTCTTTTTTCCTCGGTGTTCCTCTCTCCTTTTCTTAATTTTTTCTTCTTCCATTGCTGCTCTTTTGCCCTTCACAACAACTTTCAGCCCATTTTCATTCTATATACGATGATGGCATGCAATTTACCCCGTAACATAGTAAATGTATGTTTTTTTCTCTCTTCCTCACTCTCATCTCCATCTCCCCTTTTAAATGTCTGGACTCATTTAGATTAGACAAAGACAGATTTCACCAGCAGCATCATCAGCCGATTAACAATACACGTTATTATGTGTATGGTTGTGTAGTAAAAGACAAGAAGTATTTCTTTTGAAAAGTCAAAAAGCGAAAACAATTTTAAGTGTTTTCTATTATCCTTCTTCCTCTCACCAAGGAAGAAATCATACCAACTATGCATACCGTCATCAGGGTGGAGGGTAACAATATATTTTTGGGGTTGTCGTCGTTGGCGTTATGTGCGCCCCAGTGATAATGATAGAATAAAGTGCCAAAAAAATCTGTGTGTTGGAGCAGCCACTACGTATATATCCTCACATTTAAAACGGCACAGAAGAATGGAATTTTTTACTCCATGCGCCTCTCTCCCTTTGTGATATGCGATACAGCAACACATTTATGCCATATATATTACTCACCCGTTGCATATCCCTTTCGTATCCGTGTAATAATACGTTTTGTGTCATTATAAATGAGTAAATCAGAGCGGAATGTTGAGAAAAAGAAACAACAAAAAATGTATACCCTGTGCCTGATGATGGTGCTACTGCTGATGTGTTTTTCTATCTTCCTTTTTCATTATCTTTCTCTGTCTCTCAGTAGGACACACCATCATCATTAACGCCAACACTGTCAGCAAAAAAATATCTGTATAAAATACTACCACTATTATTCTATTTCTTCTTCGTTTACCACTGCAGTTTTTTCTTCACCACACATCGTCGTCAGAGCGTCAGAATCAGCAGTTAGCAGCGAGATGCTTTTTCGTATTTATGTATTATGCAGTATCAAGATGTTGTTGATGGCTGAATAACAAAAACACTCCATGTCTCAGGCTGATGATGACGATGATATCCATTATTCAGAAGAATGTATGCATGATACTATATACGTGCGCACACATACATGGTTTTTGGTCCTGCTTCTATTCAAGTAATTTACAGACAAAAGGTGGTGGTGGTGGTGGCGGTTCTCAAGAAATACTACAGATTATTTTATAAAAGGTTTCCATTTTCCTCTCTTGCGCATATACCTACGTATAGGAGAATGTCTCGCGTCTCGAAAAATATTGTGCTCTCTGACCTAACATCTCAAGTTGTGTTGAAAGCTAAGTGAAAACGTATTTTTGCTGATGTCCTGTTTTCTGAACAATTATAAAACTGTCCCTGCAGTTTTTACACATATAGCTCGGAGTAGAAGTACGTTATGTGAAGGAAGCATGTCATTCGTAGGAAATGGAAGATAACACAGCAAAAAAGGAAATGCCAGAAGAGTGAGCGTTATGATGATGTATTATGAATGGGGCTGGGATGGGACGATAGTTGATGTTGATGAAGTAAGTGTGGGGTAAATGCCAAGGGTCGAAGATAAAATGGACGACGGGTCTTATATGTGTGTGGACTGCTGGAAGCAGGAAAATCTTCAAAGTAGAAATCTTTGAAATACGAAACAACTTTTATAATTATTGCCACTGTCTGTACACAACAAGGAGAGAGGCAGTGCTCTAATCTGTATCCTTTCTATCACGACGGTCATCAAAGGACGTGTAAAAGGCACATTTTTAAGCTGTTGGGAATGTTGTTGACTGCTGTTTAGTGTAGATTGACTAAAGTAAAAAAGATTAAAAGTCGACAGAGATATGACCAGAGAGATGTTGTTTGTGTAGAAGGTAATGCAAGGTCTGGTGAATTTAGGGTTTTAGTTTTGGCCTCTTCAGCTTTTTATAGTCATCATACGTTGTTGTTATAAGGCTACTTTGTTGTGAGTTAATGGTATGTACAAGAATTACATCACATATTATTTTTATTATTGTGAAGTTATCATTATGACATACATAAACTATGACCATTTACTCTCAATTTACAGATGCTGACGATGAGACTGATCATGATAATAGTGATGTATGCGTCCATCAAGTCATCGTCCTATTTCTAGTTCCCCTTCCCGCAGCAGCAGCAGTACTGTTTTTAAATGTGCTGCATTCACCCAACCAGAAAAATCCCAGTCAGAGACAAGATTTATCAAAAAATGTATTTAAAAGTCGTAGAAACATAAGAATCGTGTTACATATAAGCCAGCCAGCCAGCAAGCGTATAGTGTCTGTATTTTGTCCTCTATTGTTGGTTACACACAGTATAGGAATGTACAATATGCATTTAATCCACTTTTTAAAAGATTACTTTTGGTTCTGTGTAAATGTGAAAGGAGAGCTTCTATTCAGTTTCCTTCTCTCACATTCATTCTAACAAGCGGACGGACATGCATCATTTGTACAATAGCACTTACTTTGAATGTCGCCGCATCTGCAGTATTTCATTTCCTATCAAGCAGCGCAGCGCCGGCAAAAAGCCACACACACAGTCCCAGCTCAACAAAAACAGCAGTAGACACAAAAATTGTCTGATGAACTCACGTATTAAGAATGTCTGTACACTGATACAGTTTTATTTATATCCACCGTATACTTTCAGTCATTTTTATATAGCATGTAGATAGCGAAGCAGCCACAGAAGATCTCCTCAAAATGCATTCTTTAGTACACATTTCAAGTGAAGCTGCATCAACAAACGCTGCAAATAGTAAATATGAGCTAGAGTTGCAAGCTGAAACCTCTAACTAATAACTCATATTGTTTGTTGAAGATAATAAACAGCTAAAACTTTAGTGATGTACCATTACTTAAATGCATGGCCCATTATAACCATCAGGGGCTACCAAGATGCTCTTATTGGCTGCTATTTTCTTTCTCTAGCAGTCTTCCAAATGCCATACCAGCTAATATTATTTTGCTTATAAAAAGACATGTGTATGTGTGTATTCTTCCCTTTTACTGTCTAATTTACTAAAAAAGGAAGGATAAACTCGAAACATTTACGCTGCTATTGTTGTCCTTTCATAAATTATCCAAACGCCTAAATATATAATAGAGGCATGTACCAGGCTTTATTAAACATTTAAATATTTTATTATTACATGTGACATGTCCAACATGAGAATGGTAAAAATACGGACTATTTGTGAAGGTATGCATAGCTCCTAATTGAAAAAAACTACGAAAAAGATGAGTTACGAATGAGTGTAGTTAGTTGTAGGTGGTGTCTGCAAAATAGCAGCAGGCCAAAACAAGATACACTGATACACCAATAAACCCGATGCGATGTGAGCTTGTACGGCTGTTTACATGAATTAACCATGCTGTTTCAGTGACGTTTTCTGTCTATCATTGTTGAAATGTAAGAAGGTTCTATTTTCAGCAGCGTGTAATCATTAATACCACTGAGTTCTCTGTCTTTGAAGTTGTTTTCACACAAATCACATGCATTAACAATGCAGAATAGGATCATAAGCAAAAAATGTTCATTAAAACTGATAACAGAAGAAACATGGGGAGACTGTTTTACCAAAATTAAAAGCATTTTACATCCACCATATAATGACACTCAGAGGTCATCATTAATTCTCAAGTGGGAAGGATTTTAATGATTCTCTCTACAAATCGGACCACAGTGCGATGTATATTGTACGTAATGAATGATCATAATAATGAATGCTAATGGGCCAATGGGGTTTTTGTACACAGTGCAGCAGTGGTATGCAGCACAGTGTCTAGTATGTTAACTTGGCTTTGCCTTAATGAATAAACATTTTCAGTGAATATAGCTGTAGTAAACGATGAAGATAAAGATAACAAAAACGATAGCTAAAAACTAAAATAGGTAGTGGTGTATGCATATCCGCGTGAATATTCATAGCAATATGCATTCTTATTATTACGGACGGACGGCGGCGTGGCGTCGGGAAACAATTGACCAACAAAAACCTTAAGGCTTGCCCATTCATTCTTGTCGTAACTACTGATGCTGCCTAACGCATTGTCAATTTTAAAACAGTTTTTAGATTCCCTTTGGAATAACAGATGACGCACTGTACGTCCTAAGTTTATTTCGTTCATTTTAAATTTAAATCGTGTGTAAACATCGCGACGTATCCAAAAGTACTTTGAGTATCATTGACTTACGATTTCGATTTCACTTTCATTCGAGACGTCATAATGTTATATCGCTGTGTAGTATAGTATAGTAATGTGTTCTCCATACATGCATGTTATCAGAATTGCTCTGTAGGAAAATGAGTGCAAAATTAAGACACGTTTTCGTAATCGTGATTGTTTTATTAATTGTGCCTGTAAATTCCGTCGTCCCATTAGCCACCACGACAAATATGTCAGGATCATGATGCTCCCTAGTTTATATGCACTGCAGTGACAAAGAAAAGAGACCTGACAGAAAAAAGTATTGTCTCATTAATATCAGTTAGCACACACCACTGAAATTTTCGTTTTGCAAAGATTTCTTGAAAGTACATATTTACCCTAAAATGTGTGTAGTCTTGGTGTGAATATGTGCATATAGCCTTTTGTGGTGATTGCTAAAGGGATAAAGGCTGGTATGATCTATTCAAGATTGTTATTCAAACAACTTACGTTTGGACTTGACGTTTTTTGGCTTCCATCAGCATTTCTCTACTGTAGCGCTGCTCTTGCTGATGATAGGATGACGGTTATGTGTTATCCTCAGAATTCGCACTACGTAAGCATGTAATTTTTACAGTCAAATGAATGAAAGAAAAAGTCGTTCTCTGCTCCGCAATTTATAATGTACAACAGAGCGGAAAGA